>JANHGC010001714.1:14684-27813 GCA_027560395.1 Boaedon fuliginosus
GGGTCAGATGTTAATTCCAATCCTAAACATCATCAAAAAGAATTGGGGTAAGCTTGTACATTTCATCTTTCTGGTTTGAATAGGTAAAAGGTAAAAGTGTCCCTGTGGATTTTACTCTGCTAGTCGTTGCTGACTATAGGGGCAGTGCTCATCTCCGTTTCAAGACCATTGAGCTAAACGCTGCCCAAAGTTGTTTCTATGATCATGTGGCCAGCATGATATCATGGAGCCCTCAGGTCCCTTCAGTGGGACCTTCCCACTGTAGTGATACCTACTGATCTACTTGCATTTTATATATATGTGTGTGTGTTTGTGTGTGTGTGTGTATGTATGTTATTTATTTATATTTATACACACACACACACACACACACACACACCAATATTTGTTTTGGGTAAAACAAATATATATTCACATGTTCTATGATGCTGCTACTTAACGGCAAACCCCACTGAGAAGAATTTTAAGCTCTGAAGTTTAATGCTATTAGTACAAGCATTTTATTTTTTTATTTTTATTCTATTAAATTTGTACCCTACCTTTTTTCCCTGGCAGGGGAGACACAAGGCAGGTGACAACAACTAAAATGTACAGTTCAATAAAAATTCAAAACCAGTTAAAAATTACAGCAATATAAAAGCTAAAACAACATAACACAAACAATAATACATATATACTGCTTTCATACAGGAAGAAAAACAATTAGCCCCTAGCCCGCTGGCAGAGCCAGGTCTTGACGGCCCAGCGGAAGGCTAACAAGTTAGGGATGGTCTGGACCCCCACGGGGAATTCATTCCAAGGGCCGGTCCTGCAACGGAGAAGGCTTTTGGCCGTATAAGCATAAACAGTCTACAGACATTTTCAAGAAAGAAGCAGGCAAATTCTGACAGGCAAAGAAATGGAATGATAACATAAATCCATTCCTCTTAAATGATAGCTTGACAATCAGGGGATATCAGGATAGGATTTGGATATTACTACATACTGCTATACTGCAGAGCAGCCCAACTGTTTTCTTGTCTGAGCTGTCAGAAATGGTATTAATTTTAACGCTTGTGCCAAATTCGTTTAAAAAGAATCTCATAGTTTAATAGCTACTGCAGATTTTGCTAATCAGAATGGAAACCAATTTACGGGAAGAGGAATCCAATAAACAGATCTGTTGTTCCACTAACGTGTGTTAAAATACAAAGATTGGATTCTCTCCAAGTCATGGTTCCTCTTAAAATGGTCTGCTTTCAAAAACCAGATAGCGCTGCAAGTTTCCTGAATGAGGTATGTACTTCATCTATCAAGAGTTGGCAATCTTTCAAAGAGGTAGTTGATCCATGGAATGAAGATATGACCAAAGCAGTTGACATGCTTGCCCCTGGGAACTGAAAAAAAATCAGACAACCATCTGAAGCATGCCTCCAAATCAACCATGAACTTTGCGCAAGAAAGATGAAGTTTTCCAAATAGATTGAATAAATGTGCAGAGATCTCAAACATGCAGTGCAATCACAAAGACCCAATAATATTTCTAAGCCAAGAGTTGGGGGAAAGCAAGAATAGACAGACACTTAATAAAGGTTGTGAGAGCTGTTATTTATCATGAAGGATGCACATCACGTTATCATAGCAAATGGAGCTGGAATTTCCATAGCTAAGGGACGTGGTCGTAAACCATACACATATATATACGCAGGTCCTAGATAAAAATGCAACAAGCCATTAACAGCATGTGTTTGTATGTATGCCCATATAATCTTGATTTTCAAACAGTTTTTCTCCAGAAATTATTTTCATGTATTCTTAGCATTATGTTTACCTAATAAATGTTTAAAAGAATAAGGGAAAGTAACAAGATGAGTAACTCCCCACAGTACAAACAATTTAAACTAATATATTAAATGTAATTAAATGCTGTTTGTTGTTTTCAAAACTTAATCACAGCACATGCTAATTAGGAGTTCCAGGAAAATCCTACATCTGAGTTTTGAGTAGTATAAAGACATTTATGTGTAAATATATAATCCATAAGACTGAATTTTGCAACCTAATTCAAAATTCAGGTGAATTGGTTACCTGCAGAAATCTGGTGGCACCATTCCATAGACGTCTATTTTGTCACACAGCTCTAACGCAATACTCATTGTAAACCATCCAGTGCTTAGCCAAGTGTTGGATATCTTCCTGAAAACAGAAACAATTAAGTTCCCCAGGTGACAAACAATACTTGAGATAACTTCATGTTCGAAGGGTTTTTTTTTTAAAGTTACCTATTAAAATTCATAGAAAAGTTGTACACATGGGCAGTCAACATTCAAAGTACTTCTACACCATGTAATAGGTTTAACTATATCCTTCTGGTTGTGAACAAATGTATTTAGTAATTGCATTTTTCATTCTAACATTGCAGCTATTAGTGGTATTATGTATCTGGGCAGTTACTTGAATAAGATTTGAATGTAAACTGTGGGTTTGCATTAGTCCTACTAATTAAATGGGAAAGAAAGAAAACTCTATCTGGTTAATGAAAGAATTAGCAGTTGAATACACACTTTGTCAGCACAGGGCATATTCAGGTTGAATACACTGACGGTACAACAATGCAACAAAATTTCACATGATTTGGAACATTTTTTGCTTAAATATGGTGAGCAGCAGTTCCATCCAAGGTAAAGAAATAACTGCAATGAATAGTCCTCGAAGGATGCCTTGAAGCATTTCCATCAAGTTGATTTCTCCTTTCTCTTCCCTACTTCAGCTACCTTTTTCTCTTCCCTATCTTTAACCCTCCTGGTTTTTTTCTTCATAATCTTTTGTCCCCCGCCCCCGCCCCCGCAAGACAAGAAAGGGAATCTTTTGTGTGTGTGCTTATGTGAAAGGAAGCATGAAAGAAAAATGATTGCACATTCAGATCAGTTAGGATAAAAATGCTTTTTTTTGTCCCAGCCTTTTGTTTTTTAAGAATGCAACATACTGTACATATCTGAGTGAGCACACCTTGAATATACATATACTGTATGTATTCACTTACTGGTAGAGAAATTCTTCGGGCTGGATGGAGTTAGCAAATAGAAATTAAAGTGGGAATATTTGGTATTCTACAGAATTTGTTTTATCTCTGCTCTTCCTTTTGGAAAGGATAATATAAGCAATGCCGGCTGGCGGGTCCCTGTGCTAAGGCCTTCTCTGTGGCGGCGCTGACCCTCTGGAACCAAATCCCAGTAGAGATCAGGACCACTCCTACCTTACTGGCCTTCCGTAAAGACCTGGCTCTGGCGGAAGGCCTGGAATTAATGGAATTAAGCGGGCGAAGGGGACTCCTTCCACCGCATCTCACCGCTTCCCGCAGTGTTGGAGTAAGAGAGGTTCATTGTGCGACCGGATTTGGGGTTCACCCCCCCCCACCTTTAAAAGTTCACTTCCGGCTATTTCCAAAGAAGCTTCAACAAGTAACGTCGTATTTATTGGAGGGAGAGGGGGAGAGAGTGAGTGAGTGGGCGGGGGGGCTGCTTTGGAAGAAGAAGAAGAAAATAATGCATTTATCCTGATGGTCTTCTGTCTCTGAATTAATCATCAGCAAGAAGCATCCATAGCAGAAATCTGTGAATGAGAAAGGCTACCACTCGTGGCGTCCCTGACTGCTCTGGCTATTGGCTGGCAAGGGGGATGTTGGGAAGGCTGAATAAAGACAATATTGAGGGCTTTGGTGAAGTGATGAAGGGCTTTATCAACTGCTTTTGTATTTGGTGAAGGATCCTGGCAATTAGTTAGAGGACTGGAACTACCCAGTTGGGTAAGGAAGCCTCAGGATGCAGCTGGAAGTGCAACTTAAAAAAAATTAATTCTTGCACTTGGCCTACCCAAAAACAACGGTTCCTCCAGTTGTAACCCAGATTATAGAAAGAGAGATAATTCCTCTATTGTTAATTTGTCTATTTCTTTATAAATAAGGTAACAATAGAAAGAATATGGTGTAGGGTTTCCTGGTTGAGCAAGTGGTTGGACTAAAAGATTTCCAAGGTCCCTTCCATCTCTGTTATTCTGAATATGTTTGGAGGTGAGAACAAGTGTTAAGTATAAAGAGGTTAAGTATAAGAGGCACAAAGCCTCTTTTCTCTCATATTAATCTGAGCCCTCTTTCTTTCAAACCAGCCTTTTTAAGGCATTCAGATACTAGTTTCTTTTCTCCTCCACCTCTCCTGGATCATACGTCAAAGAAATTAGGGTGGCATAAGAAATAACATGATCTATAAATCTTATATTTTTCATAGCTTTATCTATCTGGCAATCAATAGATAGTTTAAGGTGCTTCCATTTGTGTTTCTTCTTGCAAGCACCTACTGTACCTTAATCAGGGTTCCGAACCTCTAACTTTTAAAAGTCTGCTAGCCTGTTCTAAGCTCTTTTTATTACAGTCCAAAGCAGTGTTTCTCAATCTTGGTATCTTTAAGATATATGGACGTCAACTCCCAGAAGTCCCCAGCCAGGTTAAAAAACACTGGTCTAAACAGACTGCTTGTATTATGCTCAGGAATGCATGGTCTTTCTGAGGTATTTTCCACTTGATAAGAAAACCTAGCTTTTCTCAAAGGCCCTGAGGCCAGGATATTGATGGAGTTTATATGGGATAGTTGGTAGATAACTATGACTTTCATTGAGGCATCAGCATTATCTACTGTTTTAAATATTCTTTATTTTACTATACTTTTATTCTGTTTACCACCCAGAGTTCCTTTTGACAAATGAATGATACTTGTTTAATAAATAAATAATAATATGTCATCTCATGTATGATCAGGAGTCCATGATTCCACTGATGATTAATTTTGTTGTTGTTTTCAGATAATTTTTTTCGTAGCCGAGATCCAGTCAACTGTAGCTCCTGTCTTCCTGAAGCTGACACGCAATTCTCTAGGTATCAATTTTAAAGCCAACAAGCAAAGTAAAATAGTGCTGTCATCACACATTACAGTAAAAAAGCTTAAATATACACCCGAAGGCTTACCCAGAAAACAGAATGCTTATAAAATACGTATGTTTTTCACATTATGTAAGTACATCCCTGGATCTCTTAAAAGTAATCAGAATTGTGTATTTCATTTTATTACTGAGTGATATACTTCGTATTTTAATAGCGCATACCTAACCTCTGGGTTATCCCCCTAGTTATCATCCTTTTATACATATTTGGGATAAGATCGTTTCTACACAGACATTAGCATATCCGTGGCTGTCAGAAATATTTGGTAAACAGAGAATATACATTACATAGCTGCGGAATGCCCTGTCTGTTTGTCTAACATCTAAGACAAAGCTGATAAGAATTGGATTACTGGTTTCCTATAGCTTCAGCAGCTTGCTGAGCAATCTGACACATTCTATGGATAGCTGACAGAAGAAAACACATAACTAAACGTCTATTTTAATAAAGGAGGGTAGGCTGAGAAAGGAATTGATGGCTTTATATCTGCTAATTAGAAGCCAGAGTATATAAAAAGGGCAGCACAGTTTTTGTTCACGCTTGACTGTTCTTGCTCTGAAAGCCTAAGTTCATGGCCCCTTTGAGACAATCATTCCATAAGCCTGGTTAATAACTGGCCTTAAGGAACAGTCCCGCTATTCTGTAATAGAGAAGGTCTGGTTTAATACAAACCATGATCTTTGCACCAAAATCTGAGTGTAGGAGGGAGAAGAGACAAAAGAGACACTTGTTACTGAGCAATTTGTTTCTAAGATTAATAAAACATGGCATAATCAAGAGGACCAGCTTAAGTGTTATATGGTTAATTACTGATTGATTAATTTATTGAACCTATATGCCACCCTTCTCCTTACGGACTCAGGGCAGCTCACAATATAAGATACATACAATACAAAAATTAAGATTGAATTAAATTCATGCAAGTTCAACAACAATATAAATTTAAAAAGTGGGAAACAAATTAAAAATTCAAAACTTTTTTTTTAAAAAAATTAGAAAACCCTATTAGTCCTATAGACTTTGCATGCCATCTATCGGGTTGGAAACCAGTCATTAAGATACTCAAATTGCAAGTGAAGATGGCCATTTTCGGGCTCAAAGAGAGCCCACCTGTATCCTGCCAGCCATAATCTCCAATCCCACAATCTGAAAGCCACCCTCTCACGGTGGTAACAGCAGGAGAGTCAATGTTGGCGTAAAAGTGGTCCCAAAAGCAGGCAATAGAGGTAATAGGGACAGTCACGGGGCAACCAGAGCTGCAGCGGCAGTGACGGCAAGGGCAACAATAACAAGGGGCAGCAGCACCAGCGGCGACAGTGCAACAGCAACGGGAGTGACAGATCTCCCCGGGCCAAGCTAGACCTCTTCGGACTGGATTCAGCTGAGCTCCTCCAGCCACCTGTATCTCCAAACACTGCCAAATGCCAATGCCATCCGAAGCCATCCGGCATGCCCCTCTGATCCTTCCGCAGGAGCCATCAGCAACACCAGCACCCCAGGTCCCCCGGGGGTTCCCACAACTCAAGGAGCCCAGATGGTAACTGACACCACAGGACCTCCCCCAGGGAACAAAAGAGAACCCGCAAACAGTCTGAAAATCGCAGCGCCATATTCCTCACACATGCTCCTTAGGACTTATGCAAGAAAATAATTCGAGATAATAAAACTGAGGGGCTAATAAAGATTTTAGCCATCGAGAGGACTTTGAGGATTAAAAAAAAATCTTTGGATTTTAAAAACATGAGAAGGCTTTAAGTCAGGGGTCCCCAACCTTTTTGACCTCAGAGACCACCAAATTCATAATTTTAAATTCCAGGGACCACCAGTATAAATCCAGTGTGCCGCTCCCTCCTTCCTTCCCCATCCTCTGATTTCACCTTCCTTCTCTCCTCTTGATTTGACCTTCCTTTCTTCCCCCCTCCTGATTTCACCTTCCTTTCTTTCGCCCTCGGTTTTTCTTCCTTCCTTTCTTCCTTCCTTCCTGAGTTCACCTTCACCTTCCTTCCCTCCTAATTTCACCTTCCTTCCCTCCTGATTTTCCTTCCTTCCTTCCTTTCCTTCCTGAGTTCACCTTCCTTCTCTAATTTCACCTTCCTACCTTCCTGATTTCACCTTCCTTCACTTCTGATTTTACCATCCTTCCTTCATTTTACCTGTTTATCTCTGTGTGTGTGTGTATGTTTATTTCTTGTGTGCTCAGGCTCTCTCTCTCTCACTGTCATTGCAAAGAGTGATGGGCAGAAGGCACAGCGAGGCTCACCCCCCCCACTCTTCCCCCACTCCTTCTCTCGTAAGCAGAGCTTCCTCAAACAAACACGGCTTGGCTAAAAATGGAACAAAGGTCTCTCCATGCGCATGCGCTCTCTCGGCTACCCACCACCCTAGTCACAAGAGGAGAAGGGGTGTGGGAGGAGCAGGGGAAGGATAAAGGAGCAAGCAGCAGCCCCGAGGAAGAGACACAGAGAAAAAGAGAGCTCTGAAAGCAAGGCTGGGCCAAAATTTCCTCGGGGCTGTTGCTTGCTCCTTTATCCTCCCCCTCATCCTCCCCCACCCCTTCTCCTCTCCTGACTGGGGCAATGGGTGGCCGGGAGGGTATGCACGTGCGGAGAGATCTTTGTTCTGTTGTAAGCCACATTCCTTTGAGGAAGCTCTATGCTTACAAGAGGAGAAGGAATGGAGGAAGACCAGGGGGGAGGTCTTTCTCCATTCCTGTGCCTTCTCCCCGTGGACCACCAAAATTTTCTCACAGACCACCAGTGGGCTGCGGACCACTAGTTGGAGACCGATGCTTTAAGTGAGTGACTTTTCCAAAGAATGTAACAAGATAGGATGCAAAATACTAGTGAGGATAATAGTACACAGAAATGGAAAAAGCAATCAACATTATATTGGATTTATTTTTCTCTAAAATAAGTTCTTAATTTATACATAAATGTGTATGTGATACTTATCCGGTCATCATCTTTTCACTGCACAAAAATACAATTTAATGAGTACATAAGTAATAAAAATAAATCAATTCTCTGTTGTAGGAAAGAAATTCATTTCTAATGTTGTTTGCGGCCACAGAGAAGGCCACTTATTAAACAAATTGATCTGGAGATCTGTTTGTAAGCCATAAATGGGCTCATAAATGGAGGTAAGTATATAATAACTTCACTTTTTTCAGTTGGAAGTATAAGATGAGTACTTCAGAGATATCTAATATATGAAAAATAAAGCTTTATTGCTAAAATAGTCCAAGAATGCAATAAGTAGATATTATAATTCACCAAATGACCTCATTGAGTCAATAAAGAAAAACCTACCTATTTTATTTTTTCAATAATAGTGAATCATTTTTATTTAGGTATATTATCTAAACTATGATTTAAATTCACCATCCACCCTCACACTATGCTATTCTAAATTTACATTTATCAACTGTATTCATTATATATTGATTTAAGTATTTAAAAGGTAAGGCAGAAATATGTTATTTGATTGCAACATTGGACTATCTTGGAAAAACTGTTATTGGACACCCAGAAATATTATAGGTTAATAAGTAGAGAAAAGATTCTGTACATTCTATAAAATCAGGAGATAAGGTGGCATCTTTTCCAAACAATGCATTTTATTAGAAGGCATAAGATTTGCTGATCTGCAGCTCACACCATCAGATGCAGAGTCACTAGAATGATGTAGGATTTAAAACAGGGGGAGGTTGTTTATGCTAATGAAGGGTACATGACACAGGTGATAAAGATCCTGAAGATAAAACTCAAATACTTTGACCACCTCATGAGAAGGAAGGACTCACTGGAGAAGACACTAATGCTGGGAATGATTTAGGGCAAAAGAAGAAGGGGGCGACAGAGAATGAGGTAGCTGGATGGAGTCACTAACGCAGTCAGTGTGAGCTTAAATGGACTCCAGGGGATGGTAGAGGACAGGAAGCCCTGAAGGAATGTTATCCATGGGGTCGTGATGGGTCTGACACAACTTCGCAACTAACAACATGTTACAAAATCACTGTATTTATTGAGATCTTCCATGATTGTCTGAAACCTTTCAATGTATGTTAATGAATCTTATCAATTTACCACTTAATGGTGGAAATAAAGCCCAATATGTATACAAGTTGGGCCTTCTGCCCAGTGCCATTAGCTTTTAAGAAAGATCTCAGAAATTGAACATCGCAAGTTGTCATCTAAGTTCATGGCACATACACATTAATAAGTTACAGCCCATATTCTACCCCAGTTCTGCTGTGCTGCTTCATTGTGGTATGGGACTGATCCTGAGAAAGTGTCAAGTGTATATTTATTCCAAGCAGGGTCACCAAAGATCATCCCAGCTGCCCAGCCAATGCAGGCAGGCACCCACACCGGGCAACAGCAACACAGGAAAATACTGGATATGGAGGATCATTTTAGTGATAACGCTGAAGGCATCTTCTCACACTCACTTGAGCATTTTACCAAGAAAGCCATATGGGCAGAAAAATATAAAATGATTAATAATATAGTGACAAATGATGTGCCCCTCAGTCACCCAAAACTACTAAAGATGAATTAAGAAGCTTTCAGAATACTAATGGTGTATATTATTTGACTAGATTAAAGCCTTTAGGACATCTAGTTGCTGCTGTCATGTTGGAAAAGAAAACTTAAAGCTGCAAACAGAATGATGATAGGGACATGGAAGATAAGAAGCACAAATACAGAAAAGCACAATACAGTGAAAGACAAATTGACTACTTGTTTACATCTTAGGCATCAGTGAATTAAAGATGGACAAGAATTAGGCTGGAATTGGACTTTTCATTCAAAAGATCACAGTCATATTCAAGACATGAAAAGAAAGAAGGAATAACATACTTGCATAATTAGGAAGGTTATATCAAGAATAGTATTTAGCTAAGTGCATCAATGATGGAATATTATCTTGGAAGGAGGAAAATGTAGGGCTATATGGCCTAGGAAACCAAAATTAAGTATGAGAATTTACTAGTTTCTGCCAATCAAATGACTGGCATGCTAACACAATTAGAGTAAAATTTGACTAGTTATTGGTGGAAATTAAGACTACTAGAAGTAAAATGACTACTAGAAGTAAAATGAAGTGATATAAAGTTGGCTTATTTGATTGAACTTAAAATAAGATATGTTGTTATTTCTGGTAAATCTTACTGGAGGAGTTTCTGATGATATCAGGACTGAAATGATAATGCTTTATGGATATTTGTCTATAGATAATAGATGGGATATAGGGTGAAAGTTCATTGATTGTAAATTAGAGGGTGAATAGTTACTAAAAATGTTTAGTCTTATGATGAAGATTGGAAGTTATTTCTTTATTTTTTGCTTTTTCTCTACTACATTCTCTATTTGCTTCTTCTTTGCACCTTTCATTTTCTTTCTACTCTTCTTTTAGTTTAAGTAGACTTTACTATTTTAATTTAAAGTCTTTAATTAAAAAATAGTTATATTTTAAAAAGGAACCTGTCAAACTACACATTAATACCAAGAAAAGGGGCCTTAGCAGCCTTTGATATGAATTAGTTGGGAAAAGTGCTATCAGATTTCTGATTTTTTTGCCACCATAGACCAACAAGCTCTTCTTCTACATGCTGCAAAGGGATTCAAATTGAGAGCATATGCTTCAAATAATTATTCTACCAATTACATGAATACTTTCATTATCTATTATTGTAGAATTGTTTTCATACCTGTCTTTCCCAGTTTCCTGTTTGAAGAGGTCATCAAAATGAAGCATTTTGTGTCGGGATATCATAAATACTTTTAACTGAGGTAGTATTTGATTCATCAGTTGCAAATTATTATAAATTAATCCTTTTCCGTCTCTTCTCATGTACATACTTGGGCCCCAGAAGATAAATACAGTTCCATGACTCATATTTAATAGTTCATTGCGATTTCGCAAAATTCTCTGGATACTGGAATGAGCTATGACTCGCAAGGTTGTCTTGTTTCCAACATCTTTTCCAAATCCCCGTGTAGGTGCATCATTCATTCGTATTACACACTCTGTTTGATCGATCTTCTTTCCTTGATGGCTTCGCAAAAGGTGTCCAGAGCTTGTGACTAGAGCACAACTGGTGCAATGCATTTTCAAAGGCTGCAGAAAAATAAATGTATACATTTATTCAGCATACATCCAAATATATATCTCAACACATATTCAAATTCTCCAAAATTTGGTGGTGGTGGGGGGGATACTGCCAAGATAATGGTAGAAAAGGAAAAAACTAAATGCAAGTGATGGGCTTCCAATGTCTTTATGAAAAGTTAGTTCCCTTCATCTATCCATGATATCTCAGAAATGTATGAAGCCTGGCAAATTATTGCCAGTTTGCAGATATGTATTTTTCTTTACCTAGGGAACTATGAGAGCACATTTTCTGGCTTGCACAACTAAAGAGGGGTTTGAACTCATAGCCCCTGGCCTTAAGCCCGGTGCCTTAACCATTCGGCCAAATTGGCTACAATAATTTCAAAAGTATTTAAAACTGTAAAACATGGCAATCTGATCCACTTTCCCTACTTATAAAATCACTTAACCACTGCAACAGACACCGAATTTCAGCAAGGCTGTTTATTTTTGCTTTTAAGTAAAACTTGGTATCTGCAAAAAATAATCTGTAGAGTGCTGTTATCTGTTCTCTCAATGAATTTATTCTATCCCATTTCACTTTCTTTTCTCTGGAGAACCAGCTCAAGTAAAGCAAGGAGAGGAGGCAAAAAAAATACATAATTTCAGAAGATTTGCAGGACAGTCAAAGATCTGTTTCCTAGCCACACTCACATTCCCAGTACAGAAAGGAAGGAGACGCAGGCAGTGGAAGCTGATTGGAATAAAGTTGTCAGATAGGCTATCAGAGGGGAATGCAAGAGAAGGGGTGGTGAGCAGACAAGAAAGAAGACAAACTGGGTGGCTGAATGACTAAGCTTAGAGGCATGAGACAGAGAGAACATTGCTTGATTTCATAATATAAAAGTATGATATATGTTTTAAAAATTTATACTTTGAACAGGTGTCTGTAAAATTAGAAAATAATTATGGAAGGTGATGATGATCCAGAAGGAAAACATTTGGAAATTGCATAAACCCATGGGGAAGATTTTGATGATTTCATTTGGCAATATACAAAATAAAGGGTTTTTGCATTAGCAATTTACATTCCTATTTTTCTGAAATGTCCCTATACAAATAGTCCTCAACTTACATCAATCCATTTAGTGACCTTTCAAAGTTACAATGGCACTGAATTGTTGAGTTGCAGCTGTGCAACCTTTGCACGAAAGGTCATAAAACGGGGCAAAATCACTTAACAAATGTCTCATTTAGCAACATAAATTTTGGCCTGAATTGTGTTCATAAGTCAAGGATTGCCTGTGTTGCAAACATAAAATTTTGCTTAGACATAGTTTGCTTTCCTTTGCTTTGAAATGGGTATTTTGTTGAAATAGAAGATATTTTGAGTAATTTACCTTTCTGAAAAAAGTATAGGCTTGTTGTGAGAATATATTCTCTGACCACTTACAACTAATGCTAGTAAATGTGACACTACTTTTACTTGTTTGTATACTTAAATCTTTAACCAAAACAATTCCCTGAATAATCTTCTACTAGTATTAAGGCAATAGTTTTTAGATTTACAAACCTTTTTCAGTATTAAAAGCTCAAGAGCCCCAAAATATTGGAGATTCATGATTTAGATACATGAAGGATTGAATGAAAAGGAAGCATTGCATTAAAAAAAGATCAATGACAAAAGCATCTTCATCTTTCAGCAACTTTTTAAAGGAACCAATGTGTTTCCCTCACTGTTTTAGCTTCCTTTACTCTCAGCAGAGCTGTCATGTAGACCTAGATTAACCAGAATCAATTCTGATATTACCTTTTTTAAAACTCCAAGATCCAACAGACAGTGTTTGTACGAAAGAAACATGCAAAGAATTTAAAAACAGTACTTCCCAGTATGTGCTCAGCATTTTTAATATCAGAATTGAGGAGTAGTTTTTGTGCTTATAATTGCATTTGAGATAGTAGATACGGAGATGGAATATATATATGTTTTCTGAGGTTTTTGCGGGTGTTTGTATGTAAGTCATTGGTTATTCGGGTTTTCTCCCGTGTAAAATTGGAAGA
>JANHGC010001714.1:46911-58423 GCA_027560395.1 Boaedon fuliginosus
GTGTCTCCTTCTCCTCTTTTTCTCCCCCCTCATGTATGACTGAGTGAACGGATGAGTTTTGTGTTTTTATTGTATAGTTAACTGTGTTTTTACTGTATATCTTGGCCACCTCGAGTTCCTCTGAAAGGGGTGAAGAGAGGCGGGATATAAATCTAATAAATAAATAAATAAATAAATACTGTATGTTGCTTGAATAGTAGCATGCCCAGAGGCTTTCTGTGTAGTGTAGTCTTTCATGTGGAATTATTTTCCTCTTAATTTTTAGTTCATCAGCAAAATGAAATGTTTCCCTTTAAACAAGTGTTGTTTTGCTTAATTTAATTTACTCATAGTTAGTTTTGGTTCTTTTTATGTTTGTCTCTGTAGCTGATTTAAATACATTTTAATTATTTGTTATTGTTATTTTTATGTTATTTAAGCTCTACATAAGTAAAAAAAGAAATATTTCTGTCAGCCTTTCATACTTCCCAATTAGAAGTATTTACTGTTCTTTAAAAAAATTCTGAAGGAAGGTGGAACACATTAAAGAATTAGTATGGGAGTTTTACTGAAGTGAAAGGCTAAGATAAAGAAAATTGGGTTCAAGCCTTTGCTGAGCCCTGATTTAGTGTACAAACACAGTTTTCTCTGCAGAATTTGATTAACCAGTATGTATACCTGCCCTTTTGTCATAGTTTGTTACTTGGTCAAAGCTTCTATTATTTTTGCAGAACAGATTAAAGCTTTTTAAATAAACTATATACATTTAGCATTATGTGGAACATTGTAGTTCATTACAGTTAACACAATATTGGAATTAAAGGAAACCTGGATATATTTTTCATTTAAAAATGCATACATGCTCAGAATAGCCAGTATATATTATTAAATTGTGTGAACAGTTTCTCTACAGAAAAGGAACTCTGTTTTTCTGAATAGGGGTAAATTTCTGAATGTGGAAATTAATTCATGAGAACAAAGCGATGCCTTTGGCCATAGAATCTAAAATGGAGGGTCTTAAGCAAATACATGAGCAATGGAATTAATAGTGAGTAGGCTATGTTAAGATTCAAGGAAAAAATATTTGGGAAAATGAGTCCAGATTTGTATGTTCTTTTAGTGTTTATAAGTACTTCAATTTGTCAGCCTAGCTGTCAAGTATGTCAGCTAAGTAAATGGCCATGTTATTAGTTTTGGAGTCTACAGTGGTGGTCCAAATTGAAATAGATAATATAATACTATAAATTATTTCTCAGAAATGTTAGCTGTCTATAAAGCAGAAGTGAGATATAAGGATGAGCTGGTGGGTGAAATTTAGTTTCTAAACACAAATCTCAGGCCTCAGTTCACTTTCATTGAATTCACTACTGCTATTTCTTTTGAGAGCTGGGATGTACTAAGAGGAGACATAATTATTCTCTCTCTTGGTTTGAATGATTTTGGGGATTGTATCTGGACTGAAAGCCAGTTTGAGGCAGTAATTAAGACCGCAGGCTAAAAACCAGGATACTGTGAGTTCTAGTCTTATTTAAGGCATATGCCAGCTGAGTGACTTTATTATTATTATTTATTCGCTTTATACCCTGCCTCTCTTCCCCAGTCAAGGACAGAGCCAAGTTTTTGCAGCTCTGCAGAAGGCCAACAGACTGGGAATGGTTCGGATTTCCATTGGTAGCTAGTTCCAGAAGGCTGGTGCTGCCACCAGTGATTCTCCATCAGACCTAGGAAGATGGCCACAACAAACCACTTCTGAAAATCTTGCCAAGAAAATTTCCGGGGCTAGTCCAACCCAAATAAATAAATAAAAAAAAAGCTATATAAAAGTGAGCCTTTTCAGACTGAAGGTGAGCCTCTTGTATTGTTAAGATGAACCTCTTCAGAATTGTAATGAATGCATTAGGACTATGTGATGTTTGTGAAACAGTATATCCTATCTTTTATTATTATATGCCTTATTATGAAAGATGTTTATTATTGAAGGGATTCTTTTATTTGAGTGCTTGAGTTTCCTCTTTAAGAAAAGTGCTGAATAACAGAATAAGATCTCTGCAGCTCTTGTGGCTTCTTTTGCAGGATGTTGGGACTGGTGATTGGTTGGACTAACAGAATATAAAAATTCTTTTTAGTAAAGCTGAAACTATATAATGCCCTTTTTTTTCTCATTGGCTCTGAGAAGAAAGTAATTAAATAAGAAAGAAATCCACGATTTTAGTTTACAGAGGCTGGTAGTGTGATTGTTCCTGATGTAAATGAAGATGAAATAAAAGGGTAAGAGTGGTATGAAAGGTACAATGGTCTCCTTAAGATGAAGTCTACTCAAGATGAAAAGACTGTCAATAAAATAAGGTCTACACTGGATACACATTACATTGCTCAACAGACAGCAGTTTAATGTGACTTTCAAAGATGTTTTTCTGTTTTAAAATATTTATCGTTTGGTTGTGGGTTTTTTTTTTTCTTTTTGAAAAAATGAAGCTTCCCACAATTTGTGAATTCTGCAAAGTATAGACGTAGTTATTTTGAGACTTCATGGGTCTTCTAACACTCATAATCATGCTAAGTAATAGCATATTAATATTAACTATGTACTATTCACCTACAGTATCTAAAAGGGTGAGTTGCTATCAAATAAGAATTGTATTTATGTATATATGATTTGATATTTATAGGTTGGATGCCTAGCTGAGCTCATTAAACAAAACAGAAAACATTTTACAGTTTTGTCCTCATTGGTGCATATCTGTGGTCAGCTGTATGTATGCAGTATCTACCTTGAAAACGTTATTAATGTAATGTGTTGATATAAGCTTTGATGGATCAAATGCATAGCTTGGTTCATATTCATAACCAATACAACCTAGGAGACCAGTGAAATCTGCTAGAATTCTGTGGAGCCATTATTTAAAAGGGCCTGAAGATCTGGCTCTGCCAGTTGACCTGGGGCCCAGTGGAGATGCAGTATCCTGGAGAAGGCTATTGGTTTAGAAAGACTCCACCTCTCCCTGTACTTCATGTTCTGCTCCTCTCCATCTTATAAAACAGAATTACTATATGTTGGGATTTTGCTGTCCATGGTAGTACTTTTATTTGGCCACTAGATGGAGATTGGGTAATCTTCATACCTGCAAAGGTGAGGAGGAGCTTCTGCCAAGTATAAAAGCTGCCACACATCTGGAGGCCATGTTTTTTGTATCATGCTTTAGGAGTAGGAGGTCATGCAGGCTTGCATGCCCTCCATTATACGACATGGGCTAACATTTAGCCAATTACCTACGTGTGACTATTACTGCTTAAAAAAAATCACTTTTCACTTTTGAAGCATCTGGCTCAGCATCTGCTTTGTGGGTTAAGAGATCATCTCCTAGAACCACCGATCATCAAAATAATTCTAACACTATGCTTATTTATTGCTTTATCATTTTAACATCTACTAATTTTCATGTTTGTAAGTGACCCAGAGTCATCTCTGGACAAGATGGCTAGCACATACATTATGTGTGTGTGTGTGTGTGTGTGTGTACCAGCATAGCTCTGGAACATAGCTGGACAATTTCAAACAAACTTGGCACACAGATGACTTATCCTCTGGGAATAAACACTGTGGGGGTAAGACACCCCTAACACCTTGTGGAGGTCTCTGTGCCTTAAAAATACTGGAAATGCTATGGTGATGGCTTCACAGTACTCCACAAGGAGGCTCCCTCTGACTTGCAGTGCTGCGCAGAGAGCAGCATGAGGCCCAACTAAACAATAAGAGACATAGAACTACTACATCTAGAGCTTCACACACAGTACAACAGTGTGAGTCCCGATTACAGGATTTTCCTCTCTAATACAGTATTGCTAAATAAATACCTGAGCAAAGCTGTTATCAGTCTTGTGAAAAGTAACAATAGTGACCACCAAGGAGGTACATAAATATTCCATTAAATATTCTGAAAAATATATTGGTAAATTAAATATAGTGGCCTAAACAAATTGGGCACTTAATATGTTTATTTCCTTTCTTTCACTATTGTTCATTATACTTCTGTCTTTAGATTACACTCAGCATCCCATTGGTTCTTCGTTTTCCTTTTTTTTTCTTACATTAATTATCTGGGATAAGCTAAATTTATAAACTCTGATGTTTAACTTGCAATGCTGCACGAGAAAGAGCAGCATGAGGCCTGACTAAACAATAAGAGACATAGAGCTATTACATAAGAGCTATACTGTACATCTAGAGTTTCACACACAGTACAACAGCATGAGTCCTGACTACAGGATTTGTGATAAATAAATACCAGGGTCAAGCTGGGTTATTGGCTAATATATAATTAAATAATAAAGAAACTCGCCTATTTAATTGTAGGTACAATATAAGAGGATAATTCACATGTTTATTTAAAAGTGATCCTGTGGTAATTTTTATAGTATTTAAGTTTCAAATGAATCATTTTCTCCAACAATATGATAAATTGGATGACAGCAGGAAAAAGGGCTGGCCATCAGGCAAACATCTTGCATTGTAAGTAATGTGACATATTTTTAAATAAATTAAACCCGTAAGCTGTCGCTAAAATCAGTCAGCAAGCCTATGCATGTTTGAAAATATTTTCCTACTACAGCAATGAATGTCTGGATTGAGCGAAATAAGTAAAATACACAGACAAATTCTTTAACAGACAACTTTAATCAATTAGATGTTGATTAAATCTACATGAAATGAAGATAGAAGATAGATCTTCATTTCATGTAGAGTAATATGAGAAAAATCAAAACAAAGTAACATATTAACATTGTTTCTTATGGCCAAATATATCAATTAAGAGAAAATCTCAAGAGTAAGTGTTAATTCAATTTGATATAGCTCTGAAGGTGTCTAGTAGCTGCAATTTTTTAGTGTTTGTGGAGTGTTAGGATTTTTTTTAATGTTGGCTTTACTTTTCTGATGAGTTTGCTTTGTGACTTGTAGTGCATAAGATAGGTGGTCAATTATGTCAAAAAGAAAGAAAAAGGAAAGGAAGGAAGCAAAGAAGGAAGGAAGGAAGGAAGGAGGGAAGGAAGGAAGGAGGGAAGGAGGGAGGGAGGATATTCTTCAAATTTTCTCAGGCATAGTTGATCAAAGATTTGTTTGTCTTCTTTTACCCTTTTTGATGGTTCCATTTTTATAACCATATATTGTATTGGAAAAATTCATTGTTTGTCAGTATGTATCTTTGTATCTGAGTAATGTTACTATAATATTTTGTCCGGATATATTATTTTCTCAATAGCAAGTATATCTTTATCTCATAGCTAGAATCATTATCCCTATGAATTTCTAAACCAAGAAAATCAAAATCATTTTTTTAACTTCTTCACCTCTTTGCATTAGGTTGATATAATGGGGGGAGAGGACTAAAGCGAACAGCAGCATCAGCAATCCAGCTTTTGCATTCTCTTGATTCATATTCAACTATAGATTCCCCAAGTCTTCCTCAATTTCAGCTATCAAATTGTTATCAGCAGCATATTTTAGATTATTGATATTTCTACCAATGAGCTAAGGTTTTACACTATTATTCATTTCTTGTAGTCTAGAGTTGTCATGATATATCATGCATATGTTAAATTAGAAAGTTGCTAGTATTCAAGCTTGGTTCAAGTTTCAAGTTTTGAACCATAGAACCAGAGAATGTAAGAGTAGGAATATATTCTGAAGATGATTAAGTCCATTTATCTGCTCAATGCAAAAATCCATTACTGTAACATTCTTGGCAGATGACTAGTCACCTCTATTTAAACACTTCTAGCAATGTAGAGCAACAGCCATTGAGCAATTTTGTTTCATTTCTGAAACACTTCTTATCATTAATTTTTTTTTTATGTTTAACCTAAATACGTATCTTCCAATTTAAACCCCTCGTTCTGGACTTGTGATTTGGAACAACTTGAAAAAGTCTGCCAAGTCCTCTACATGACATTCCTTTATGTTCTTGGAGAGAACTATCATGTCATTTATCAGTCTTGGCTAAACCTATGCAGTGTTCCTAACAATCTCTCATTAATTTTTCCTTCTGGTCTACTTGTATATTTATTGGTATCCTCTGGATATGTGTCAATGCCCTTCTTATAATGAACTGAATGCATATAGTGTATCAGGGGTGGTTTGATCAATTAAGAATGTAAAGGAATAATGGCATGCCTTATTTTGACACTGTACTGTTAATGCACACTAAGAATGCATTTGCTTTTTCTTCTTCTTGGCAGCTATATTGCTGGCTAGTGTTTAGATTTTGAGCCTTTAAGATCCCATTTTCTTACACTGCTTATGCTGCTTATGCTTATGCTGCTGACTGTTATTTTCTCTCGTACCCTCCCCCACAATACATGCCTAGTTGACCATAAAGGTAAAGGTTCCCCTTGCACATACATGCTACTCAGTTCCTGATTCTAGGGAGCGGTGCTCATCTCCATTTCAAAGTCAAAGAACCAGCACTGTCTGAAGACATCTCCGTGGTCATGTGGCTGGCCTGACTACATGCCAAAGGTGCATTGAACTCTGTTACCTTCCTACCAAAGGTGGTCCCTATTTTTCTATTTGCATTTTTACATGCTTATGAACTGCTAGGTTGGCAGAAGCTGGGACAAGTAACGGCAGGTCACTCCGTTATGTGGCACTAGGGATTCGAACTGCCAACCTTTCTGATGGACAAGCTCAGCGTCTTACCCACTGAGCCACCACGTCCTAGTTGTACATATATAGCTAATACTTATTAGCCAATTAGATAACACTAGCTTTATTAATAATATAGCCAAATTCTGGGTTGCAGTGTCTCAAATGTAACATCAAATACTGCATCCCTAATAAAGCATATAACACACATATATTGTATAATATACCTGGATCACTGATTGTAATATAGGTAATCCTTGACTTACAAGAGTTCATTTAGTGACTGTTCAAGTTATAATGTCATTGAAAAAAGTTACTTAGGACCATTTTTCACACAACCATTGCAGAATACTCATGCTCATGCCACCAAAATTCAGACGCTTGGCAATTGACTCATATTTATGATGGTAATGTCCCAGGGTCATGTGATCACCTTCTGACAAGCAAACAACTTAACAACTGTGCCACTAATTAAACAACAGCAGTGATTGACTTAACAACTGTGGCAAGAAAAGTTGTAAAATGGGGCAAAAGTCAATTAAATGTTGGGATTAATTGTGGTCGTCAGTCGAGGACTACCTGTAATAAAGTATACAAAGTACCCTAAGGATATTTTTTCCCAATGTCAGGAATCCTTGATGTTGGAAATTTTCCTAAGTATGTAATGTAGCAGAAAGAATGGAGATGAGGAGATGAGGATGCTGAGTAGCCTGATTGTCAGTTATACTTTAAAATTCCATTTAAATTAGACTACATCAAAATCAAGCAAAGATTTATTTCTTACATCTGTACACAACAGGAAGCTTCCCCCCCACTTCTGCTTTTTAAAGCAGAAAGTAGGAAAAGAAGCAAAAGCTATCTTTCTGGTCTCTGCCGTGCTGATTTGAATATCTGCAGGCAAACAATCTAAAAAAAGTAGAACAGAGTATGACTGATAAAAAAGTTTCAGGCATGTGAAATCCTTTTGTAAGCAAGATTTTTTTTCACCAACCTCTCTGCTTCCTACAACCATCCCTTGATAAGTAGCAGCTCCTTCCATAGCAATGTGGAGTTAAAAACTCATATATAATAAACAATTATTTTTGAATTGTCGGTAGATGGGATGCTCAGATTTAGAGTAGTTTTTCATCCTATAAATGTGTCCCAGAAGAAAAATTCGTGTCAATCACGTGTTTATTGAAGAAGCAGATAGTTTCAGGTTATCAATAAATCCTATCAACCAATGGTCTAAGAAGAAAAAGCAATCAGAAAAAAGATAGAAAATGTAATGAAAGAGGAAAAGGAAAAAATAAGGAAGGAATGTGCTAGGCGGATGAAGATAAGCAGACTTCCAAGAAATAAATATTTTATGTTTTACCTTTAAAAGTATCCATGTAGTTTTCTATACAATATCAAACATTGATAAAAAATTCCCTTTTTTAGCTCAAATAAATATAATTTCAATAAAGCTACCAGAAGTCACTGTAAATATGCTCCATCTTCTATCTTAAAGGTATCTCATCCTTAAAAAGTGAAAATATAGTGCAGTGGAATGATAGACAGGCAAGTTTCTAACACATTTGCTGGTATGGTAGAGCAAAAATATATCTAGTCAAGCATGCCGCAATGACTACTAACACAATTTTTCGCAGCTGGCTTCAGATATACAGCCTTCAACATAGCTGCAAAATACATAGCTATTCTAATCTGAAGCCACGCATTACTTCTTCTTCCAAAAATGTGTCTGTTCTTTTCTTAAAGGCACCTGAAGTGTCCCTTAAAGGCAGGGACACTTCAGCAGTATCACTGAAATATTCTAGAAGCCTACAGACATTTTTAAATTACCATTTAAAGTAGCTTAAAGGTAATCCTCGTCTTACAACCATTCAAACTTACGATGGAGCTGCCCCCCAAAAGATACTTACAATCCAGTTTTTGACGGGGGTCCGGTTCTCTGCATACAATCTGTATGATTGCATTACAGGCGCTCGGCAGCTGTCTCCTGTGGTCACATGACCAAGATTTATATATTTTTTTTGCCAAAAATGAGTTTACTTCCCCATAGCAAAGAATGGGTTTGCTCAACACCTATGGCATTCTCTTAACAACTGCACATTTGCTTAATGACCATTGTCATAAAATTGGGTGGGTCACATGATGATCCAGTTTACAACTATCATGACTTGAACCATAAAAGGTAGTCCATCATGGCCAGCCCCAAGTCGAGGACTCCCTGTATTTCCCCTTACAGATGTGTTATCACTCAGTAATCAATTTACAGCAGCTTTAATCAGATTTTCTTTCAAGAAGCAATGCTACTTTGGAAGAAATAATCCATGTCTTAGGATACAAGCTCAGAGGCATTTTGTACTGAAGCATAACTTTGATTTATCATGTTTATTGACTTAGTTTGGTCATTAAGTGTGAAAAAGGGCTTTCCAACCATGAACTGAAAGTTTTTTAACTAAAACATTCAGAGTACTTTGGTTAAGAGCAATATTCAAGTAATTCAACAGCCTAATTGGAAATTACCCTATATGAAACCGTAAATATTTTGTGTCACATAGATTGGCAGCACACAGCTAGTCTTGGCTAATTTACTGAGCTGAGCAGAGTTCCTCAGATTAGAACTTCAATTGAGACCATTTGCAAGTTCATGGATACACACACTAGAATGGGAATTCAAAAAATTATCCTGAAAGGCAGCACTCATGCCAACAAAACTGCCTGGATGCTCACACTGTATGCCAAGTTTAAATGAAAAACAACTATTTTAAAAATTATGAACGTTTCCCAAAATAACAATTCAAAAACACAGACTTATTTTAAAATGTTATAAAGACAATATAAAGGCAATGGAAATAAAATTAATATTGACGAAGTGCTGTGCATCATATATCCACTCATCTCTTTTCAGTAAATTTTACAGGAATTGCTTTCGGATTTAGTAATAGTCCTAACATTATTTAATAGTTCAGAATCAGAGAGAAGACGACCTTGCTTTAAATTGCTTGACTCCTGTATTTCAAGAATGATTAGCTACTTGAGATATTTAGTTTAACATGCCTCTTCAATTTGCCAGTTATGTTCCCGACTGATAACAATTTTGAAACTGCCCAACTAATATATATTATTATGCATATATTATTATTGATGTAGGAAATATGAATACTTCCCAATATATTTATGTCAATCAAGACAATTTATGTTCAGTTAAATTCAAAATTAACTATAAAAAAGAATATGTAAATATGTAAACATAATTAGCAGATTAAAAGCAGTACATAATTTTCTACCCAATCAGGCAAACACTTTCTTAACAAAACAACAACAACAACAAAAAAACATGAAAATTCATTGGAAAAGAAAACTTTGGAGAGGAAGTAAAAAGGTAAAATATTGACATCCTGAAACTGACTGTGATAAGAAAGTCCTTTCTCTTGTTCCAACCAATTGTGCAACAGGGAAGTCAACGAGAAATGTCAGGGTACAGAAGAATTATCTAAGAGAAGTATCTTCAATCCTAGTTTTATTACATTGTCTACTTCCAAGATACTACATTAAATGCAATAATATGGACAGAACAATTCTGCCATGTATATTCAAGTAACTACTACCAAATTATAAAACAATACCCATTTCATGAGCTTATCTAATATATTTCAAGAACTCCAAGTAGGAGTTGTAATAGAGGGGAAAATAAATTAACTTCAGTGAATACTAAATTTAAAATTCACATGAACACATGGAGACAGTCTGACAAGGTTAAACAATTATGTAACCATTGAGAAACATCAATTATGAGGTTAAGATTAGATTCACCCTATATTTATAATTCAGTGTCTTGAAAGGACATGTTCTTACTAATTAGCATGGATTATTCAATATAATAAATAAGGTACTTACTGAAATGCAACTTGAAAATATATGACTTCTGCCATCATTTTGGCTGATTACGTACAGGAATAGAAATGTTACAAATGTACAATTTTTTAATGATATATTTCAATAACTGACCTCAGAGATGCTTGACCGATTAAACTTATGAAAATGTTGTACTCTGCACAGTGGTCAATGTACAATACTAGAACTGTCATAAAGTGAGAATTATTATGACTTGCTATCAAATAATATGCGAAATGACAAAGTAAAATTTAGCTTCAAATCTGCAACATTTTATGTGAGATAGTGACATATGTATACATATGCAACCTCTTACAACCATTATTTTTATTATACTAGTGTATTCTAACACTATCATTTTGGATTAGTTTCCTACACAAAAGAAAATAATGGTCTATTATTAGCATTCAGATATAATTCTAGAAATTATCATTTGGTCTGACATTAGTCAGTCTCAGGCTTCTCAGTTCCTTTTCCTCTTTTCAACTCAAAAGTCTTATTGGAAATGTGTACTACTTTTTAAAGTATTTGCAGTTTATGTGTAACTCAAACCCAGTATCGTTACTCAACTATGCTCACTAAATCAAGTCTGCTATAAACTCTGATTTATGAAATTGGTTTGCTTCAATAAATCGTATTTATTTATTAATACATCAGAATGTGCATGAATCCAAAATGCTAAAGCATACTTTTGTATTATGTTTAAAGGAAGCCCTTACCTATTCTGATAGCTGAAAATGCAAATGATCAGAAAGATGTAGCAATGAAAAAAACCCACAGTTTGAATATAATAATTAAACTAATGATAACAGTATAGCAACTGAACTTATCCTTAGAATTGAAGAAGCTCTTTGGATGAGAAGCGAAATGTTTTCAAGGTAAAACCAAGAAAGTCCAGTTGCCTTTTGAGAAAAGCATCTTTGGGACAACCATGACCTGGATGATTGAGAATCTCCATAGATAAGTGAAACTGAAGACACTAAGAATAGCTTTTCCATTTTAAAATCTACT
>JANHGC010001714.1:222156-236873 GCA_027560395.1 Boaedon fuliginosus
TATTTATTTATTTATTTATTTATTTATTTATTTATTTATTTATTTATTTATTTATTTATTTAGATTTATACCCCTCCACTTTTCCCCGGTGAAGGGGAACTCAAGGCAGCTAACAAGAATTTAAAACAATCTATATCTATAAAAGAGAAGTGGGGTGCGGATATGTGTTTGTCTGTGCTTTATACAATCTTACAGTTCTGCACCAATCAACCTCAAACTTGCCAGAGAGGTAGAAAAACATAGTAAGAAATGCACTGTTGGGGTCTGGAAAAGGTAGGGTTCGTTTTTCACCCCTTTTTTGGGGTGCAAAGAGGACACTTGCAGCAACTCTCCACTGCGCACACGCAGATTTGAAACAACCAATATTCAGTTAAAAAAGGAGAATTCAGCTCCACTGCGCATGCCCAGATTTGAAAGGGAGCCGCCATTCTGGAACTCACCAGCCCAGGTGAGGGAGTTATTGGGTCGGTGGGAGGAGAGGGCAGAGTTTGGAGGCCTGGCGCTGGCTTTTAAAATCCCACCCTTCCATGGGAATGTAGGCCAGGAAGGTGAGAGTTTGGCTGCGAGGCCACCAAAGATGCATCTCTCCTCCAGGCGGCTGGAACCTATCCTGGCTTGCCGGGCCTGGTGGCAGCAGCGGGTTCCTGGCCGACTGCATGTAGTCCATTGCAGCTGGCCACCGGAGCATGGAAGCAGCACCCGCAAGCCATCCCTCCCTACCAGACTGAGTGGAGGAGGTCCTGCCTTTCCCTGGGAAAAGAGGCCCCGTAGGAAGCGTGGGCAGAGTGGTGAGGTGCTTCCTCTTTGAAACGGCTGCGGAAGGAGCTCCAAGCTGCTCGTCCTTGCCAAGGAAGGTGGGTTTCTCCTCCCAACAGGCCTCCCTGCTCTGCCGATGCTTCCTGGGGAGGCCATGGGACCTCTTTCCCCTGGGAAAGGCAGACTCCTCCACCCGGCCTGGTAGCAACAAACAACTCAGGTGTCGCTGCCCCGCTCCTCCCCTGGTTTTAGAAAACTGCTAATCAGCTGTTGCCAGTGGATCCATGGCTTTGCACAAATCACCTGCTTACTGGAGCACCCCGGAGTCACTGCCGACAGCTGATTAGCTGTCAGAGCAGAGGAGTAGCAATGGCACCACTGCTGCTGGTGACTCTGGGTGCTCCACTAAGCAGCAGGTGATTTGTGCACAGCCCAGAGCCAGTGCAAGCGCCTGATTTCCATAGCAGTGCTACTGCTACTTCGCTGCAGAAGAAGGAGGGGAAATAACATGATGAAGAGGAGGAGATGGAGAAGAAGGAGGGAAGAAGGGGGCGAGGGAAGAAGTGGAACAAGGAGACCGGGGGGAGGAGGCAACAGAGGAGAGGAGAAGGAAGGAAAAGAATGTTATGAACAGGAAGGGAATGAAGAGGAGTAGGGGGATGAAGACAAAGATGGAGAAACCAGCGAGGGTTATTATTACCACCAATCACATTTTCAAGCCACTTTTCACTCATCCACCACAATTATACTTCTTTAAAAAGAAACCCGAGCAAGGCCGAGTAAGCAGCTAGTATTCCATAAAGTGGGCACTGCAGTAGAGAAGGCCTGCCACCTAGGATCTGCCCAATGTAGCTCTCTCTATTTGATGGGACCTGCATCATACCTTCTCTGCTGCAGAATGGGCAAATGTAATTGGGAAAGGCAATTCCATCAGATAACCCAAGAAGGGCATTAAAGGTCAAAACAAGCACCTTGAATTGGATCCACAAACAGACTGGTAACCAATGCAGTTAACATCTGTTCTTCTAGAAACTAACATTATGGCCCGCACTCTTGCATTCTGTACCCAGTGAAGCTTCTGGATACTCTTCAAGAGCTGCCCTACTAACATTTTCTGAGAAAGAAAGCATAATACAGTATAATTTGAATCTAATAATTGAAATTAATGTCAAAAGAATTACTTACATCACTTGTATTCACTCTTACTATTTTTTTTGCCAGGATTCACATTTGACAAAAAAGTATATTTGACCATTTTCTTCTTTTTCTTTCTGTCCCCTATCCCAAAGGTGCTTTGTCGAGATGCAACTGGACTTTCCAGTTTTTCTTTGAAGACGTATTGCTTCTCATCCAAGAAGTGGCCTCTTGAAAAAGCACTTTGGGACAACCATAACCCGGATGACTGAGAATCTTCATTCTGTCTCTTATGTACGTACTATCTTATGTTCAGGGACAAAACAATACAGTTGTTATTCCTGGATGGAAGACCGCCTGGGAATTTCAGTGGCTAGACTAGGAGGTCAAACAACATCCTAGAAGTTGAGAATGGAAACCCATTTCTATACTGTCATCTACCAGAAGTCAAGATCAATTCTAAGCATCTCTTTCTCTTTTATTTTTAGTAGGTAGAAATGTCTGAGTGCCATGTGGTATTTTTCATTCTATAATCATATCTATAAAATATTCATGTTTTAATTTTAGCCGATGTGGTATGAATTATCTGTGATTTTCCCCCCTAGTGCTATCCATCATATCTGAAAATCCTTCAGAAGACTAGTGACCAAATGCTTCTATTTCTAGTGCTGTTGAAGAGGAACGATTTATTGTCAGAATACCTGCAAATTAATTTAATCACAATCCCATTACTTGGGCTTCAGACAGAAGTTCTTCAGAACCTTTACTCTTAAATCTCTTGAAACTTTACTCCTAAATCTTTCAGCAAATAATCTACGGAAGAAATGTCTTTTCTATTCTTCTATAAGTCTAATTTAAATAAAGTGGTACTTGGACAAATTACTCTTTCCAAGATGCATTCAGTTGCTATTGTTCTTGCTGTTTAAAAAGGAACAATGAATGATCATATAAACCTGAGAACACAGGAGTATATACAATGAATTTTAGTTATACTGAACAAGGTTTTTCTTTCAGATAATAATAATTTTAATAACAATAACAACAATAACAGCAGTAATAATAATAATAATAATAATAATAATAATAATAATTTAATTTGTATGTTCATGCCTTGTTCCCTCGTTCCCAGATTGAGAAGGGAACGGATCACCTTAAACAAGGCGGCTTGGTGACAATCTGCAGAGACAATAATAAGTCCTAATATAGGCTCTTAATAGTGTTCAGTCAGATTTGGAGTTACTGGTTCTCCAATGGCGCTCTAGACATCTCTTCTGGTGCTTCATCTCCTGGAGCTCCTCGGTAACCAGGGAGCCCTCTGGAATCTGCACCTAGTGAGAGGTCGCAAAGGCACAACTCAGTCCAAGGCTCTAGTTGCTGCCCCATTCCAGGATGCCACCAGAGTCTCTGCTGAGCTGTGGGCTAGGGAATCAGGAAATAACCCCCGTTTCCTCTGGAACCGCAATGGGTCCATTAGGCACCTAGGGCAGAACCATCTAATTGGTTCCACCTCCGTGCAGTGGTGGACTGGTATCCAGAATTCTAGCCTCAGTAGAAAGTGATCTGTCCATAGCAAGGGTTGGTTGACTATATCCCCCAATTTCAGATCACATTTCCACTGGCTGGAGATAAATATCAATCAAATGTGTGACCACTCCTGTGAGTCGGACCCTGAATTACTTGGGTCAGGTCCATGGTTGCCATGGAGGTCATGAACTCCTGCGCTGCATCTGAGGCCTCACCAAGGAAAGGCAAGTTAAAGTCCCCCAGCATCATAAGCCTTGGAAACTCAACCGCCAACGCAGCTATTGCTCTAGCAGCACAGGCAGGACTGTTGCCATGCAGCTGGGAGGTAGGTACATGATCAGCAAGCCCTCCTGTACCCCTAAATCCAACTTCACAAAGAGCGACTCACACCCGAGGATCTCCGGCCCAGTGCCTCCACGAGGATACAAATCCTGGTGAACTATAATAGCCACTCCACCACCCTGCCCTGGGGTCTAGGCTGGTGTAAAATCTGAAACCCGGCCGGGCACATTTCTGAGAGAGGAACACCTCCCTCGTGCCCCAGCCAGGTTTCGGTTATACAATATTTCCTTTCAAGTGTGTTAGAGTAAGACTAGTTTGCCAATAATAACAAATATAACAGTCATCACTGTTGTTGGATTCTCATGCTGATGAAAGTTAAGTGAGCTAGAAAAATGAGTTTGTGAATTTTTTTTTTAGAGGATCTATGCCTAGGTCTTCTAACAAGCCAGAGATGTAAGTCAGTAATAAATGCAGTTTATGAATTTGGCTTATTTAAGAAAGCAACACACCAGGGATCATAGATAACATTAAACAAGGTAATTAGGAAGCTTTCTGATTGGTTTAACTGCCCTTATTGGTGGGAGGAGTCAGTTGGGAGTAATTGAGTTGGTAAGTTCATAGGGCAGGGAAAACAGGCAGCTTGTTAGTACTGCTATATTATCATAGCTCCCTGTGAGATTTAGCTTGAGTTGCATGCATTTAATATTAGGATGGGCTGGCAGATTTGTTCAGAAATGCATGCTTTCAACTGTAAACGGGTATTTCTATTAAGTCAACAGTTAGGATGAGGGGAGAGGTTTTTGACTTTCCTGCTCCATTAATTTGATTTTAAATGGATGAAAAATTATCTTGAACTGACTAGAACTCCTTTAGACAGAAATGAACAGCAGATAGAAACAGATAAAACTATTGCTGCCTTAGCTTTTTCTGTGCCTTCCACTCTAGGGTGCTACTAACTTAGCTCTATAAATAATTTGAATTCCTCACTATCGATCTAATCTGTTATTGTCAGTGTTATTGTGGTTTCACTTTTAATGGGTAAAGCCATTTCTACTTTGTATTTTTAACAAATCAGCAAGTAGTAACTGAGAGTCCGTATCCACGTTCACTGTTAGACAATGTTTAAATAGTACCGGTATAAATAAAAGTATTTTAAAAAGAAGTAAATCAGTTTCAAGCCCCCTCTCCTCAAACCATAACTCGTCTCCATATGCCTGTGGGCATTTGTTCTGCGTTTACAAAGCTACATGTGTAGTGGCATGGTAGAATGATAGTTACATTATATGCAGGAGATGACCAGGCTGAGCCTAAGGGAGGGGTTAAATGCATCATCAGTCTTGAATCCCTTTGCGCCCACAAGAGATGTAAATCCAGCCCACCTTGAATTCCATTGACTCTTATCGACTGCCAACTTGCTTAACTGTTAGTAGTTCAGATTCTTGTAGAGAATATTTAGCATACAATAAACCTATATATTTATATGAACCGACTGGATTCCTGATTTCCTGTGCTTGACATTAAGGGTGGTATATTAGTTCTCCCACTAGAGGAAGGCCCACATCCAAAGCTCTACACCACGTGGCTCTTAGAAATACACGTAGTCCTTGACTTACAACAGTTCATTTAGTGACCATTTAAAGTCACATCAGCACTGCAAAATGTGACTTATTACCACTTTTCAAACTTATGACCATTGTTGCATCTCCACGGTCACATGATTTACATTCAGATGATTGACAATTGACTCACACTTACAACTGTTGCAATGTCCCGGATCCCCTTTTGCGAACTTCTGACAAGCAATGAGGAAACCAGATTCACTTAACAACCACGCTACTAATTTAAGAACTGCAATGACTCACATAACAAATGCGGTGAGAAAAGTGGGGCAAAAATTACTTAATAAATTTCTCACCTAACAACATAAATTTTGGGCTCAATTGTGGTTGTAAGCTGAGGATTACCTGTACCACGCTTTTCCACACGAACCACATTTCATTGTCCTGGGCTTTTGTCAGTGAGATAAAGCAAAGCACAGTTTTGTAAGCATTAAGCAAAAGTCCCTTGGCAAAAAACACGCTGAGATTCAATATTCTGCTGGATCCTCTCAGAAAAAAAAGGTATTTTCTGAGATCTATTTATCTGTATCCAACAAAGAATAGTTTACACCGTTTAGTGACAGTCCATATATTCCATTCTAAAATAACTTGTCAAGTACAACAGGCATGAAATCAATTTTTCTTTTGAGCTGTACTTCATGCTTGCCATTTTAATACGGACTTTCCCCCTCGCATTTTGCAAAAAGCATGCTTGAAAGATTACAGTGCAGTACTGATTCCTGATTTCTACTAGTTTTATCTTCCAGTAATACTCCAAAAATAAAGCTATCTGAAATAATTTCCCATGCTTACGCTGAAAGGGAAGAAACGTTGTAGCAATATGTGGTATGTGACCAAATAAGCAAGATGAGAAAGTTTTAAAAGTGGTTTTTTTTCACGGTTTACTGTTGCTAAAATGTATAGTGACATTAACTGTTATGTTTGCTGCAGAAGACACCAAATGGAAAATTGAAATGCAACCCTTTTTTTGATTACAGGACTTAGAAAAAGACCTAATTAGAAACTGGTTCAGCATCTGAAAGAACTGGGGAACTGAATGATAGAGCCATAAATACGACTCTACTAGCAGAAAATAATGCCAGTTGTGAAGCAAAGCGACAACAGGACTCTTTCTTTCCACTTGCTTTAATGCTTTGGAATAAGATATTCTGAAAAACTGTGATACTAGGAGGTGAATCATATGTTACAATACTTAGACTTATATACCTCTTTACAGCCCTCTCTAAGTGGTTTACAGAGTCAGCATCTTGTCCTCAACAATCTGGGCCCTCATTTTACCCACCTTGGAAAGATGCAAGGCTGAGTCAACATTGAGCCTGGCGAGATTTGAATCGCCAAATTACAGGCAGCCAGCAGGCAGCAGAAGTAGCCACCGAGGCAAATTGTGCGTCCTTCTGTCCAACATTTACAAATGAAATCCAATAGCATATTTCTCTATGGGAAAATATGTTTTAAGTGGCATCAGCTTTCTGTTTATGGGAGTGGGAGTGAGCATGCCAGCAAAGGAGACCTGGGAAATGGAAGACCACGAGTTCTAATCCCACCTTATCATAAAAGCCAGTTGGGTGACTTTGGGCCAGTCACTCTTTCTCAGCCCAACTCACCTCACAGGTTTGTTGTTGTGCAGAAAAGAGGACAGGGAAGGGGTATTAGAAATGTTGCCACTTTGAGTTGTTTATAAAAACAATAAAAACTCCCTCCCCTTTTACAACCCTGTAATCCCTTAGAGTTGGAGTGACTGGATGGAGTTAAAGGCAGGATGTAAATAAAAGACAAAAATAAAAATATGTAATCTTCCACAGTCTATCTTTGGACAGAAGAAATCCCACCTCATTCTGACAATTTAATTGTCTCTGTACTTGTCTCTGGGCTGCATGTGGCTCTGGACAGCTAGTAATGCAACCCTACAAGATTGTAAACTTTTAACATTATTATGTGATTTATATACATTAACTATATTATACATTTTATATGTGGCTCAAGAAAATTCCTCTTCAGTCAATGTGGCCCAGGGAAGCTAAAAGATTGGATACCCATCGTCTATATTGCTGTAGGCCATGTGTGGGATGACTTGGTGAATCATCCATTGGCCAATTTATATCCCACTAGCAGAGAACCCAGCTTCGCCTGGGAACAGTTGGGCATTATGGCTACCTCCTCTCAGCACCTCCCTCACCATCCCCTTCTCTGTCCCCGCTCATCCCCCACCTCCTCCTGCCATGTCCGCCACTGGCTCCCCACTTGGCCCCAGATCGTCCTGTTGCTCTGTGCCTGCTGCCTTGTTCGTCCTTCCGCTGCCACCTCCATCCCCACCTCCTCCAGCCATCTTTGCCACTGTATTCATGCTTTTCTCCTCCACCCATGCTCAGTCCCACCTCCTCCCGCCAGGAGAACTGTCATTGCTGTCCACTGGCCTGCCGCCCGGATTTGATTGCAGGGGTGGAAGCAGCCTGCAAAGAAAGGGGCCATGAGCATCCTGCCCCATTTTCCTGGCCGCCACTTCTGCCCCCATAGTTGCGACCATGGACTACGAACAGAGCCAGGAGGGCGGCAAAACCCCGGCCGGCCTGTCCAAAGTGGCTGGGGCTGCTGTCACAGTGACAGACCTGCCAGGGGACCTGAGGCCATTGAGGCTGGAGGAGCACAGGCATGGTTGCTCAGTTTCAGAATGCTGGCTCAGTTTCAAATCTGCACATCTGCATAGAGAATTTCTGCTTGTTACTAAAGTTTCGTGTTTGCACCCCCAAAATTAGGGGGAAAATACCTCCTATGCTTTGCTAACCCCGACAGTGCTTTTCTTACTACGTTTTGCTACTTATGTGCCAGGTTTGAGGTAGATTGGTGGAGAACTGCAAATTTGTATACAGCACATACAAACAAACACTTCTCTTTTAATGGATGAACTCAACTACTAACACTGTAGCTCACAATGTGATAGTAACTGTTAACAATAGATTAGGCACACCTAAAAGAATCGAAAGACATCTCCTGCTGTTCTGGGCACAAAATTCAACATCATATGTACTAAAAGTCAACAACGCTTTCTTCAGCATTGGGGAAGGGAGAACATTCTCTCCCGCTGACTAGCTTAGTAAAAACAAAATCATGTAGCTCTTTTTTCCATCTTCTTATTGCCTTTCGGCATTTGCTACCTGAGATTACTATCTCGCTCTGCCTAACACAGGAGAGCCCTTGGTGCTTGCTTGCTAGCAAAGTCATTGGTTTGTATGGATAAGATCTCTGATTCAATATTGAATGCTGCAGGTGGGAGAACATCAATCAAATTGGACTGACAGCACTGAATTAACCACAACTAGCCCAGAAAAAGGTAGCACTATATATCTAAATGTGTTATAGCATACAGTAGTTGCTACTTTTGTAATTGTGTCAAATTTCCCACCTCATCAAACTCTGCAGATATCTAAGAACCAAGAAGAGAGAAACCTATTCATGCACTAATCATTTATTCTACTGGAAAAAAATGTATAAAAATCCTATAATCTAAAAATAGAAATATTGCATGTAAAGGCTATTGATTGTTCATTCAATCAATCAAAATAAGATTTACATATTTTTAATTGTTGCTTCTTGAAGAAATACAACATTGTTACCACATTTGCTGTCATTCTACAAACAACCTAGAATAAGCTGCAAAAAATAGTTGATTGGTCTACTTTAGTTTGAAAGTGTTTGCTTTAGTCTTAAATACATTCAACGTAGTCAATTCAATAATAATTTAATAAAGGAATTAATTACAAGAAGTCAAACTACTAAAATGAAGTTATAATTACAGATTTAAAAGTAAATGGTATTTCCCAATTTTTCTACCATTTTTTAAAAAATGAAAGTCAGATACTGTTCTCCTTTAGCTTTATCCAACTGTTATTTCTGAGAATTTTGAAGATATTTAAGTTAGGGAGGTTTAGCCCTTAGTTGCTGGAAATATTTAGGTACGTTCTATTTCAGTTCTGCTTGAATGAAAGATTCATTACTCACAGTTCAAACCTTTGAAGAAATCTGTATTAACTCCAGGTAGTTCATTTTTCTAGGACAGAAGATCACTTTTGCACACAGTTTAATTTAAACTTAAAACTGATAAAGACTGTTTTGATCTGATTACAAGGGCTATCAGAAAACAGTAAGCCTTTAAGGTGTCACGTGGAAAACAAAAACAAAAACAACATCTTCCAGCAATGATTCCTAAATTGTATAACAACCTTCCTTATTATCTTAGGATAAAGCAAAGCTTAAGGTTCCAATCTGGAGTAACAACTTGAAGCGGATAATATCATCTCCTCTCAAGCTAAAATGATTTTTATGGATCAAGATTTGATTTGGACTCTCTGAGAGAGAGAGAGAGATTGAAAATCACTTCAGTGACCTATAGCTTCCCCATTTGGTTTGTGACAGCAGGATACATGCATATTCTGAACAACAATTTCTCTACAACCTCCTTGAGGTTGATTTTAGATTTGATAAAATAAAGCTAATTAAGAAGAAATGCCTCAGGTACCAAGTGCTTAAGAAATACTTCTTCATAGTTTAAGGGGGACAAAAAAGAGTCTGATGCTATGATAATGGATGGATATAAATATTCTGACATAATTTCTGAATATTGGTCAGGGGCCATTAAAACAAAAATGAAGTCCAGGCTATGCAAGTCTTTAAAAGATAGTAGGTCAGAAATTCAAATTATTTTATTTTATTTTATTTTATTTTATTTATTTTATTTTATTTTTAATTTTATTTTTAATTAATTAATTAATTAGTTAATTAGTTAATTAATTAATTTAGATTTATACCTTGCCTCATTTCCCCGGTTTTATTTTATTTTAATAGAATTTATAGGCCACCATATCCCTAGGGACTCAGGGAGGCTTACAACAATAAAAGACAATATAAAATAATTCACACTAATTAAAACAGATTTAAAACCCTTAAAAAACCCCTTAAAAAACAGTCTTCAGGTATTAGTCTAGTCCAGCCTGCTGAAAGAGCCATGTTTTCAGGGCTCGGCAGAAGGTTAACAGGTCGGGAATGATTCGGATCCCTGGAGGAAGTTCGTTCCAGATGGCTGGAGTGCCCACAGATAAGGCTCTCCTCCGCAGGACCGCCAGCCAACATTGTTTGGACAGCGGTGAACAGCAAACAGCAGCAGGAGACGCTCTGGAAATAATCCAATCCTATGCCATGTAGAGCATAACCAGCACTTTGAATTGCACCCGGAAGCTAACTGGCAACCAGTGCAGCTCATGCAAGAGTGGTGTGATACAATTGTAGCGAGGCACACCCATAACTGCTCGTGCGGCTGCATTTTGGATCAGCTGAAATTTCCGAATGCTTTTCAAGGGCAGCCTCATGTAGAGCATATAGCAGTAATCTAATAGGGAGGTGATGAGGGCATGAATGACAGTGAGAAGTGCATCTCGGTCCAAGAAGGGTCACAACTGGTGAACCAGCTGGGCAAATGTCCTTCTGGCCACAGCCGCTAAATGTTCTTCCAATTTCAGTTGTGGATCCAGAAGGACACCCAAGTTGCGTACTTTCTCTAAGTGGGTCAACACCCCCCCCCCAATAATCAAAGATGGAACATCATGGATAATCCGAGAAGATGGAACCCAAAGTCACTTAGTCTTGTCTGGGTTGGGCCCAAGTCTGTTGGTCCCCATCCAATCAAAACATTTGGATTGAACCGCCCCAGGCCTGTGATTCCATGGTGAGTCAGAACTTTAGATGGCTAACTGGGGCAGTTATCTAAAAATTCCATGTAGATACCAATGTTGTTTGGGCAGCCCCACAGGTCAGATCTAAGCACACTGTGGGCCAGATCCGGCCTGCAGGCCTTGAGTTTGACACCCCTGATATAGAATATAGCACTAGCAAGAACAATTCAGAAACATGCTCTGGGATGGGCCATCAGATGTAATATTTTTAGCATGCATAGGTGCTTGATCATCAAGATAAACATAGTTTTATGAACATAATGATTAGGTCCAGCCTAATAGTGTTGCAAATCAAGAAACAGACTTGGAGTTACTCTTGGTATGCCACCTTATCAAAGTTACATAAGGTGGTTGCCTGTCAACAATTAATGGGGAGAAGAGGCAGATCTATGACCCATGGTAACAATAAACCATTTTAAATCTGCTCTGATAATCTGCCCAATATTTTAAACCTGGCTGTGCAGAATGTTAATTTCACAAAGGTTGGGAAATGGCCAGATATGATGTTAAAATTCTGCTCCCCCAGCATTTCTGTTTTGTTTTCTGAGCATAGGCTCCAAAACTAGGTTACGATCCCACTTTTAGGTTTAACTATAAGGCTTTGGTACCTTAGTCATCGGCAGTTAAGATTGCAACCTTTAAAAAGAAAACGCTCATCTTTGTCCGCTTTCAGGCCAGGCTACATAGCCCTTGTTCTTCCAAAGAGCTCATTATTGCATAACCTCAACAGCTCTGCAGTGTCCAGTTATTTGCAGTTTCTAATGCAAACTAGATTATAGCCTCTAACGATAAAGAATACGGAGAGGAGGGGAAGACTTTAATGACAAAGCTAATAAGCACTTTTCTCATATTGAGATGACAGAGTTTGACTCATCTAAAGAGCTGATACTGGCTTTTAGTTGAAAGCAATCGGGCCTACAGTCTCGGAAAGTCATTCTCAGAGGTTGTGCGCTTGTCAAAACTGACACCAGCAAAGCAGCATTTGGCAAAAGAAAAACAACTGGATAAAGAAGAAAGTGCATTAGCATACTTTGTTTGGAAGTTGTCATTTTGATTTGCATGAGAGCCTCATTTTGATGTTGAGAGGCGAAGGAAGACAAGTGATCTATCAAAGTCACATCGCACCAAAAGGCCTCACTCAAGCCTCTCTACTCAGCTGGCAAGTGACCTGCCATGATTTGGTTATTATTTCACTTGTAGACTTAATCGGTTCTAAAAGTAATGGAATGGTTCCTCGCCTGCCCCTTTTAGATTTCCCAATGTAAATTTAGCTTTTCATATGCCGACCCAAGGTGGCACATAAAATGCAGATAAACTGGAAAATAAATAAATGAAGCAAAATAACAAATAAGTGAGGGAGGGAAAAAGGCCCTCTTGTTTCTCCCTGCTGGTTCAAATAAGTGTTTCTTTGCATCCTTGAAATTGAAACACTTTTCATCCATTTCAGGAAAGAAGCTGTTTCAGAAATTCATTCAAACTTAAAAATCAACAACAGCAAGACCTCTTACAAGTTGCACTGATTTCAAGAGAGCCAGTCTAGTGGTTAAGGCACCATGTGGAAAGTGGGAGGCTATGAGTTCAAGTCCTGCCTTAAGCTTGAAAGCCAGATGGGTGCATTTGGGTCAATTATTCTCTGTTAGCACAGTTTCCCTCATAATGGTGGGGAAAATAGGAAGAGGAAGGTGTGTTGGATAGGTTCACTGCCTGGTTTTTTTTTATAAAAATAATAAAGGCAGGATACAAAAAATAAATACAGGTAACTTAATGAAACATTTCCTACTGAAGCAGGCCAATCTCTTGAAGGGTTTAGGCTGAGGAGGGGGGAGGATGTCTCAAAAAAATCAAGATGGAAGCCATAACCAGATGCACCATGGCATCCTTTTGAACGTATCATGTTGCTTGTAAAAAAGAACAGGGCTTCAATTTTTATTGTTTTTGATATCTACCCCTACTTCCCTGCTAAATAGCTATGGGTCAGACAGAAGCTCTGAGAAGGAATTTTCTTAATTTGGTTTTTCCCTCTAAATGAAAGGCATAGCCATTAACATCTGAAGAAGGTCAAGGTCCATAATAGATAAGGCAGCAATGTAAAATGGTCAGTTAGTTTGACCTTTTAGAGTATGTGTATGAGTGTGTGCATGCACACACACACAAAAGGTAAAATAGAAAACAGTCTTGTACAATAAAGATGATAAAGATATTATAAAGATTAAAATAAACTGGCACAAAATTTAAAAATGAGTTAACTGAAAAAAATAATAACTTAATAATATACATTTGATTCAATCATTATTTCTAAACCATATAAAATTTTGTATCATCTTCTCATTTTTGCTTATACAGATACTTTTCAAAAATGGGTAACGAATTCATATTGTGGATTTGTTTCTTAAAATCAGAGTACTTCCCCTCCCCAATAACGTACAACCATTCTATTTGCCATTCCTGAGGCAATTAATTAATTAATTAATTAATTAATTAATTAATTACATTTTTATGCCACCCAATTCCGAAAAGACTCTGGGCGGCTTACAACATGGATAGCAATAGCACTCAGATTTTATATACTGCTTATCAACACTCCCCAAGCAGTTACAGAGCCATCTTATTGCCCTCAATAATCCGGGTCCTCATTTCACCGACCTTTTAGAAGGATGGAAGGCTGAGTTAAACTTGAGTCCGGGGATTCGACTTGACAACCTGCTGAACAAGTCAGCAGAGACTGCAGTGCTGTATTTAATCACTGAACCACCAAGGCTCTTATGGAGCCTAAGCCCTTCACGAAATAACAATAGTATGTTTTAGACATATTGAAAACCCTGACTATATTTATTTCCAAGCTTGTATTAACATATCTAGTAATTTTAAACCAAAACAAACCTGTAACACAACCAAATCATATCAGTTACAGAATCTTCATATTTATTACATCACCAGCAAAAGAAATCCACTGGTAATACCCATCTTTTTTCAAGCATTCTTTGTAAGGTCCAGTAAAGACAACATATTCTTTTTTTGATGAGTAAATTTCTTTTTAAAATTTGGTGTACTTAAGTAATTATGGATTGTAAGTCTAAATAGACTGAGGTTCAAATCTTCAATTAACCACAAACCTTACTGTAAATGAATTGGACAATCCAAATTCTTTTCTCAATGTCCTTTCCTTAGGATTTGATTGTAGGGATAGAATTACTGTAGATATGACAATAACTGTGACTGGATTATTTATTTCTAGCCATAATAAATTGTTTTATGAAACAATAAATAAACAATAAATAGAATGTAACCATATTTCTTACCTTCTAACAGAAATATGAAGACAAATAGGTTAAGTTTATAGTACTATATATACCATGCATATTAAAATACTCTGAATAGGTGCTGGAGCTATGGATATCTATCTCTAAAGATGTTTTTCTGGAGCTTAAACACAAGTATAGTTGAACATTCCACACAGTTTGTGCTCACAATAAAAAAAACATTAAACTGTGATATGAACTACTTTAGATTCTTAAGATGTTCGCTGAAAACGATTAGGGCTGGTTAATCTTCGCAAACATTAAAAAGGAACCTGCCTCAAATGAGACACATTCAATCATTTCATTTTTTCCTATTTTTAAGTAAGTACAAAGATGATTTAATTTTTTCTAGTTCAGTAAGGTTGATTAAGTCATCTTTG
>JANHGC010001718.1:12246-28247 GCA_027560395.1 Boaedon fuliginosus
ATATTTATGTCTTTTTTGTTTTTTGTTTTCTTTTCTTCTTAATGTTACTTTTAATAATATGTATTTGTAAATAAAGTCTTTTTTTTAATAATAATTTTAAAAAAATGAAGGCAGGCCTTGGCACTTTCCATCACTTGATAGTATTTATCTTGAATGAGTTCATGAAATCCACAAAATTGTGAAGGCCTCCAATCATCTGTCACTGTTTGCCAAAAAAACTTCATGGATATGTTTCAGATCACCAGATGTTAAGCTCAGTTTGGGTAAGATTTTTCTCTTTTGTTATGTGAAAACTGACAATATTACACTAAATATAACGTTGGCCATTTTGTCTGTCTGGATAGTAAGGGTGGCAGATCTTCCCTACAGAAGATTTAGGACTATGGTGTCAGAGCAGGGGTGTTTTCTCCCAGATGCTATTTTGATGTGTGAGAAAAGTTATGACTGTTGCCAGGAGTAAGTTCCTTCTTGTGCCAAATAACAAATTCTGTGATTATGAGGTAAACTCCTAGCTACTCTTTAATGGCTAAAATTGCAAAGCCACAGTATGTATTTAACACAGCATATGGGTTGTCTCTGTGGAGAAGACCTGGATGGGAAATAAGATGGGGGGCGGGGATGTTGAAAGGAGAGGGGATTTGAAAATTAATTTTATGTCCTAATAGTTATTAAAACAGGGACTACACTCAAACATCATGTGAAGCCAAATCTAGACAGTGTGTAGGATGAATATTTCATTTAATTCAGTTTTCCAGTCTGGGGTACCTATGTAAGGAAGGTTCTCAATGTGGGCAGTGATGGGAACAACTGAAGTTTGCTTAAAGTAAGTTCTACCTGTGAGAAGTAAGGTTGTGATGAACTGTAAAGCAAAAATGGAGCATCTTGTTTTCTGTTCTGTTGAGGGCAATTTAATGCTGGACTAAGAAAGCAATGGGTGTGGTCAGTCAAAAGTGGGAAGGAATCTGTCTGACACCCCCTCTCGCTTTCTGGTATGGTCTTCTCATTTTTCAGAAGTCTTCAATCATTGTATAGAGAGAGACTGTTCTTGGTATGGGTTGTCCAACAATATAAAATGGACATTAGTGTGCTTTAAATTTAGGTTAGCTTTATGCTTGCTTAACTGTATCCGCTTCTTCCTCTAGATTCTAGAAAATAATATATTGTAATCTGGAAGAAAATGATGCAACTCTTGTGAGATGAATTCTTATTTTAAAAAATTGTCCTTAGGAAAGTGCAACAACTTTGTTAGCTATGCATTTAAAATGACTCTACATTTCTGGTTCTGTTTGCAGCTGGAAAATAGAAAACCAGCTCTCCTGTTTTTGAAAATTTCAGAGACTGGTAGGACTGCCACAAACAGTAGGAATAGACACTAGTGTTGCTAATTTGGATTGTACTGTGTTATTTTTAATCCAAACAAAGAACCTGACTGTTGTTCTTCCATCCTGACTATTTAAGCTGCCTACTTAGCCCTTGCAAGTGGTTTAGGTTAAAGCATTGGACTTCTCAAAAGGAACAAGCATTGGGTCCTTTGCTATGGTAACTGCTAAGAATGTGAGTTGCATCATCTCAGGCTTAATCACATTTTTGTGGATGGGCGTGCTGTAGAGAAATATCCAAAATAGCCAATAATGAACAACAAACAGGAATGGACAAAGCAAAGAGAAATGGAGTTATAATTTCTCTGGCCTAATTTTAGACATATGTTGGTAGTGAACAGGGACATTAAGCAAATCTGTAAGAACACAAATGCTGGTCATCATTAGTCTCTGCCAGATTCTTGATGTGAAATTAATTTTTGAGAGGGACCATTCTTTGACTGGCAGAAAGGCTATCTAAGTAAGCAATCAAGCTCATAAACAGAGAAACTTAATAGAAAATCTTTGCTGCTGCTGCTGCTAGTAAAGGAAGACCTATCATTCATATTAGAATAAAGGCATATGCATGTGTGTAATGTAGAAAGAATTGATGAGTGATGGGAGATGTGAGGAGCTACAGGAAACAGATGGAAGACCTACATTGCCAGTGTGATATCTCTACATTGGAAGGACAACAGAGAGATAACCAGCTGAGCTGCTGTATCTGTGAATAATTTGGTGAGGCATATTTAGAAAAGTCTGGCTTCCATTTCACTGCCTCAGATACAAGTTTCTCTTGTACAAAGATGTACATCAGCAGAGCATAGTACAGAAAAAGTAATTTTGGGAATAGAACAGCAAGCCAAATAAATGAAAGAGATGGGATAAGAACAGGATATTCAGCTAAGTCTCCTTTAACCAGTACAATTCAAAATACATTTCCAGACTGAAATACCTATCATCCAGTCAAGCTATCCTTGCTTCCATCACATCCATGCACTGATTCATACATAGTCTTTTGTGTCAGTTCTGAAAGGAACACAAGAAAGCTTCCTGTTAAATTTCCTTTGATCTCAATCCAGTTGCAACTGCAATTGTTCTTTAATATTTTACCTGAGATAGGACAAGGAGGTGACACACCTGTTTGCTTAAGCACAGTTTTATTATGTATATATAAAACAAGATGGGAGGTGACTGAAAGGTGGTGGGATGGTATTTTGTTGCTAGAAAGCTGAATTCTGCTAACATGGGAATTTATCTTATTTCTTGAATGACAAATTCTATTAAAGTCTGCTTTGTGAGAGCAAGAATACAGTTTGACTTCCATAAAGCAAGCTGTGAGAAGGGGGGCACTGAGCTCTTTAAATGTCATCAAGGCCAATTGTATTGATTACATGCTGTCTCTAAGGCAATGGCAGGATTTTTCATGGAGTAATAAATATGCTTGCTGAGAGTTGATTTGCTTGGGGATTGTGAATAAAATCAGGCTAGCAGACTGAGGAACACACAAGATGATGGGAAAGGAAAGGCTAATATATCATTGTGTGAATAGTTATATAGCTAGCCCTTGACTTACAGTCACAATTGAGCTCAAAATTTCTGTTGCTGAGGTTTTTGAGTTGCACCTCATTTTACTTTTTTTCCACAGTTGCTAAGTGAATCACTGCAGTTAAGTGAAATGAGATCATCAAGCGAATTTGGGTTCCCCCACTGACTTTGCTTGCTTGTTGGTAGCCGGCTGGGAAGGTTACAAATGGCGATCACATGACCCCAGGACAGTGCAACTGTCTTAAACTGTCAGTTGCCAAGCACCTGAATTTTGATCACGTGACCAGGGCGATGCTGCAGCAACCATTAAATGTGAAAAATGGTTGTGAATCAATTTTTTTAGTACTGTTGTGACTTTAAGTGGTCTCTAAATAAATGGTTGTAAGTCAGGACTACCTGTAACTGGATGTATGAACAGATCCAGGTGTGGAGGATTGATTGCTAATGGAATACCGCAGGACAACTGCCTCATTACAGTACCAAATTGCCATTGGTGTGTCTTATACTAGCAAATATCACTTCATTCTGATACTTTTCTGTAGGAATTTGTCTCAAACATCTAACATGAAATGTCTTTAACCCTAATCATTATTATATGCCATTACTTCAGACCTGTAAATTATAATATTCTATGTTTCTAATAGGTATTTTGTAGGTTCTCTGTCTTTATATTTACCAATATATTACAGTTTTGAAAAGCCCTTCTGGCTTTTGCCATTTGTACACCTAATAATGTTGAAATCTGGCTGACTCATTTGCCTATTTCTCACTGATAACACAGTTTGCAATGATATATTTATCTAGGTTAAGGTATTTCTCATATTCAAAGGTAACCATTTAATAAATCAAGGTAGAAATCAGAAAAAAAATATGCTACCTCATAATATGTGGATTGTTATGCTAAATTTATTCTATGCTTCAATAGTTCTCTCTGTTCTAGTGCTTGGTGTGGTCCCTTCATTGCTGCGTCCAAAGTGGGATATAGATGATCAATAAAGGATTACTTTTGCCACGTGACGAAGGGCTCATTAAGATAGGGTTGGGTAACCTACTGGCTGCTGTGTTCACATAATTTGACCTGTAAGCTCACATAACCAAAGGGTTAATGGTGACAAAAATTAAAGTTGCTAAGTAATTCCATTCCCAATGGGCTAAGTTAATTTCTTTCTTATTCAAGACACAGACCTACTTGAAATCAAATAAAAGCATGCACAAAGGCAATCCACTTGATTTTATTGCTATGATGACTGAAATGTGATCTGCAGAATGATGAGATGCACCTTTACAAGGTGCTAAAAGCAGGGTTGAGTTCTGTGAGCCTCTGAGTTGATGGAATACCCCCGTGGGAATCTGTGGTCATTTGTTGTGAAGAGTCAGTCCAACCAAATATGCAAGATTTTATTGCAGCTGCTTGCAAGTGAAATATGGCAGCTACTGTTACATCTGTTACACCTGTTAAAATGTACTATATACTGTTTGCCAGCTAGATGATTATATAATGATCTAGCTGGCAAACAATGAGCCATAGGGAAAATAGAGGCCTTCTTAGTCAGATAGTAACCACCACCCCTTTAAAACCAAGAATCTTCTTTTCTTATGATGGCACAAACTGTATAGTGTATTCAGAAAGTATTCGGACTCCCTTTACTTTTGTCAATTTTGTTATGTTTCAGCCTGATTCTATAGTTGTTGAAATTCATTTTTTCCCATTAATCTATACTCAGTACCCCATAATAACAAAGTGAAAACAGAATTTTAGAAATGTCTGTAAATTTATTATAAAGAAAAACAAATATCACATTGGCATAAGTATTCTGACCCTTAGCAACAATTTGGCTCTGGTGCCTCCCATTTCTCTTGATCGTTGCTGACATGTTTCTACACCTTGATTGGAGTCCATCTGTGGTAAATTAAATGGATTGGACAGGATTTGGAAAGGGATACATCTCTCTGTAGGAGGTCTCACAGCTGACAGTGCATATTATAGCAGAGCAAAAGCCATGAGTTCGAAGGAATTGCCTGTAGAGTTCAGAAAATGGATTATTGCAATGCACAGATATGGAGAAGGGTACAATAAAATGTCTGCTGCACTGAAGATTCCTAAGAGCACGGTGGCCTCCATAATTCTCAAATGGAAGAAATTTTGCAGAACCAGGATTCTTCCAAGAGCTTCTCTTCCAGTCAAACCGAGCAATCGGAGAAGGGCCTTAGTAAGAGAGGTGACCAAGAACTCGATGGTCACTCTGACTGAGATCCAGAGATCCTGTCTGAAGATAGGACAGAATTCCAGAAGGACAACCATCATTGCAGCCCTCCACTGATCTGGGATTGTGGCAGAGTGGCTAGACAAAAGTCTCTTCCAGTGCAAAGCCCATGAAAGCCCATGTGGAGTTTGCAAAAGAACACCCGAAGGACTCTCAAACTATGAGGAACAAGATTACTCTGATCTAATGAAACCAAGATCGAACTGTTCAGCCTGAATTCTAAACATTATGTCTGGAGGAAACCAGGCACCGCTCATCATCTGCCCAATACTATCCCAAAAGTGAAGCATTGTGGTAGCAGTACCATGCTGTGTACTTTATATGCTGTATATTTTTCAGCAGGGACTGGGAAATTGGTCAGGGTTGAGGGAAAGCTGAATGGAGTGAAGTACAGGGATATCCTCAATGAAAACCTGTTCCATAGTACTCAGGACCTCAGATTGGGGCGAAGGTTTACTTTCCAGCATGGCAACGATCCTGAGTACACAGCCAAGGCAAACAGGGGTGACTTAGGGACAACTATGAATGTCCTAGAGTGGCCCAACCAGAGCCCTGACTTGAACCTTATGGAACATCTCTGGAGGGACCTGAAAATGTCTGTCCATTTTGAGCTCAAGAGTCTTTCCAAAGAAGGGCAGAAAATTCCCCAATCCAGGTGTGCACAGCTTGTCATGTCATACCCCAAAAGACTCGAGGCTGGAATTGTTGCCAAAGATGCTTCAGCAAAGTACTGAGTGAAGGGTCTGAATACTTATGCCAATGTGATATTTCAGGTTTTTTTCTTTTTAATAAATGCACAGACATTTCTAAAATTCTGTTTTCACTTTATCATTATGTGGCATGAGTGTAGATTAATGAGAAAAAAATGAATTTCAACAAATCAGGCTGCAGCATAACAAAATTGACAAAAGTGAAGGGGGTCTTAATACTTTCTGAATGCACTGTATATAGGAATCCAATATATATATGCTCCTCAATCCTCTCTCTGCCCCTCTTCCATTTCTTTCTGCCTCCTTCTTCCCAGCCTCCTCCCTCAGAACTTGGCTAAGAAAATCTAAAGCAGCAAATTCCCTTCTACAAAGCCACTCTGTTCAGCACAGAAATCTTCTTTCTACGAGGTTGCATTTTTTGACAGTGATTCAGCGGCACGTGAGTGGAAAAGCCTGGAACCATAGTTATTAGCTAGGCCTAAAAACTCAGCTGCTGTCACACAGTTGTCTCAGCCAGACCAAAGGCATCCAAGTCAGGCCACAGGCAGCTTCAAGAAAGGGGGGGACGGGACTCTGAACTATAGTTGTTGATGGCTGTACCAGATGTGTAGTTCTGCTCTAGAGCCCTAAAACTGGGAAGCATATTTGTTTTTCTTAGGTGATACCACCAGATTGACCAGGCCAGGAAATCAACTTCAAATTCAAAGGAAGGCTAAAACTACTTTTATCAAGAATTTCTATAATTATAGAATCTTGCAAGCCTGATTGTGCTGTAATGTCTCCCCCTTCATATATTCCTGTAAATTGGAGATGTGTTTGTTTAAGCCCCTTGTATTTTTTTGTGTGGAGTTGTGATTTCTTTTACCCCCTTGTTCTGGTAATGGATTATGCATGTTGCTATCAAAGTCAGCTTCCTGCCTGCTTATAGAATGCATGAAATACATAGCTAGTAATAAATGCAGAAGGAATACCTGAGAACTATCAACCTGAAACTGATTTTCAAGATCCTGCTATGAGGGATAATTTAATTCCAAATTCAGCAGTTTAATAAAATAATATTTTCAATAGGACAATGCATGCATGTAAGTCCTAGCCTATTCATAACTACCTTTAATGTGGAAAGTGTCCAGTGGATGTGATTCATGGACTGACCAACAGGAAGCCTACAAGTTGCATTTTAGACCACAAAGAGATTCCAACTAGTCGTCAAGGATTTTACTAAAACTAAAGCAAACACTGGTTTTAAAAAAACTACCCTTGTACTTACATTTGAGAAAATGCTTTCTGAAGCAAATGAAATATTTCTCATCTTAGTTGCCTGTTTTCCATTTTATATGCACTTAACTGAATCATGGGGATATGGAACAGTATGTCATACAAATTCTCTAACCCACAAAGACAAGAATAGATGTACATAACCTAAGAATTAGATGTACTGGTTTTAAAGTCGTCTTTTCCTCTTTAAATCAACCCTGTCCCATATCAAGAAGTGTAAAATCTGTAATGCTTTATCATCTTTATTCTCTTGGAGGCAACTTTAGATGCCCTGCTTTTGGTGGGGAGGGAAGAAGTATGTCTGAGGATTGTTGACAAGTGTTCACGTGTTCCCTACTTTGCTCATCAGCTACCCTTCGTCTTCTGTTGTGTGCCTTCTGCACAACCTCTCCATTTCCTGAGTTCCTTTATATACATATCACCTTTCTCCAATTTGGACACCACTTTCTCAACGATGTATCAGCAAGGGAGAGGAAAGCAGATATTTTTGAATGTTGACAGCTATATTAAACATGCTTGGCAATACATAGGAGCAACCAGCAATGCCAAGACTTAGTAAGATTAAGTAAGCCAGAACTGGTAGCCCAAGCATAATACTAAGGGTAAATTTTGGAAATTGCAAATTGCCTAATTAGAACTATGTTAGAATCTTCTGGGGAATTGCAGTGAAAATGAACTATTGCTCAGCTACAGGTGTATATTTTGCTTCTATGTGAGCCACATTCAGTACATGATATTTTCTATCATGAATGAGGGGGCTGGAAATAATCCCTGCCTAAAACTCTGGAGAATCACTTCAGCTAAAGTAGATAGTGGTTGAGTTCACATCTTACGTTAAACTATGGTTGGATTTCAACAATAATTTGCTGGGGCTCACATATTACATTAAATCACCATAACTGGTTGACAAATCAGAAGACTAGATTTACACAACACTAAGCCAAAACCAAACCACCTTTTGGCTTGGTGGAATGTGCACATTGAATCATTACTACCCTAGCTGGATCAAAGATTTAGTTTTCAGTAAAACAGCTATATATGGAAAGTTTATTTCTAAGCGGGAATGCTGAGTCAGTTTTGTACTGTTTTTAACAGCGCATGGAAACTTGGTCAGGCTTCACATACACACACAGACACACAAAACTATATCCAGTAAAAATAGCAAGGTTCTGTAATATATTGAAGACTAACCAATATATTGTGGCAGCATATTTGACAAAGCAGACTCTGACTTCATGAAAGCCGAAACGCTGTTTATGATGCCAAGAGTCTACATTGTTTTTGCTGCCTGCAACAAGTTTAAGTAGCTGCTCTTCTGGAATGTAAGGCCTAATTAAACTGGTTGGCAACATGTGTATGAAAAACAGCAGGCTTAGCACGTTGAACAGTTTTAACAGTGAAATTTGTCACTATAGGGTTTTGTGAGTTCCTGCTGATGAAACTGAAAAATTACAATATTATAATTTTCTACAAAACACTACTAGAGTTATCTGTAGTCCAGCTTCTGACAACTAGGAGTGTATTTTAAAACCTGTCTCCCTTATAATTGCAAGAGAAAATTATAGGAAAGACAAAAGAGGGTGGCTTTGGTAAATTAAGCTCCCATGCCCCCTACCCAGAAAAAAGTCTGGCCAGAGACATTCAAGAAGAAGCCTCAACTGTTAATCTTCATTTACGGCAGAGAAATAAGGGAAGCAATTCTAAGTATTATGCAATATACAACATTTCTATGTGACACATTCTCTACCCTGTGATTGGATTGCTTGGGCGGTTTCGGGGTATGAATTGTCATGCTTTTTATGGGTTAGGTGTGGTATACCTGATTAGCTTCTACTTAAGATGGACTTCAGTCTGTGATTAGTGGTTATTCTGTTGGCGGTTAATGTGTGATCCATATAACCTTACTGTGGTTCAAAGATGCTCCACCTATCATTTGCTTAAGGATATGTCTCTTTCAGGCATTTTGCTGTTGAGACAAGCCAAAACTGACCCAAATCTGTATGGAGAATCCATGCCCCAAGGAGGAGGCGGCTTGAGATAGTATAATGATTGGGGCCAGTCAACTGCTGGGCTACAGTTGGCCCACTGGACCTGAGAACCACCTCTTTCCATCAGGACTTGGATGTTTTGCAGTACCATTTTGGCTGAAAGGGAGCCTTGAAGGGTAGTTGCTTCTTCCGCTCCCCTTTTAAAGCTGGTAAAGGGTTACTTGATTTAGAGCAATATTTCTCTGACTTGGCAATCTTGTATTTCAACTCTCGGAATTCATTCATGATGGATGGAGAATTCTGGGAGTTGAAGTCCACATATCTTAAAGTTGCCAAGTTTCAGGAAAAAACAATTTAGAAGGTTCTGAACCCCTGAAATCAATGAACCTATTCCTAATTTAATGTATGTATTTGAAAGGAGGATTGAAAAGGTTCCCCTCTTTCATTTATGTAGCCTGAGCAACTGGGAATTCCTTTCCCAATGGCCCTGGCTTTTCAGTTCCTCTACACATGGAACGTTCTTTTAAAAAAAAAATCAATTTCATCATAGAATATTTCCTGGTATGGATATGGCTAGGCAGACAGTATAAAGCTCATGCTGATCCAGCATCTCTGCATTCAGGACATACAGAAAAAACTAGTTATTTCATGCCACCTTGTGGCCAATAGATAAATTATCAGTAACTTTGAAACAGTTATGTGTATGGTTCTTTTTTAAAGCTATAGATTTCCCCTGTCCAATTGTGTCCAGAGTCTAGGGGTGATGCTCATCTTTGTTTCTTAGCTGAGGGAGCCAGCCTTGTCAGAATGTTTCTGTGGTCATGTGCCAGCATGACTATATGTTGAATGGAATGCCGTTACCCTCCCACTGAAGTGGTACCTATTTATCTACTTTCATTTGCATGCTTTCAAATTGCTAGGTTGGCAGGAGCTGGGTCAAGAACGGGAGCTCACCCTGTCACAAGATACTTCGGTTTCAAACTGCCAACCTTCTGGTTGACAAGTCCAGAATCTCAACCTCTAGGCCACCGTGTACCTGACAGTATTTCACAGCTTCAACACATTCACTCAGGCCTAGTACCTATTTTCAACTCCAGGCCCAAGAATCCTTACACAGAGGCAGCATCTAAGGTGCGCAAATCCTGGCAACCACAACTTTGCAGTTAATACAGAGAAACTATTGCAATTTAGCCACTGTTAGGATAATAGGTCAACAGTCTTTGTGGAAACAAAGGTAAGGGGGAAATGATTAGCTGAAATACCTTGCAGGGATCATCTGAAATGTGTTCTGTGTGGCAGTTGGTGACAGCTTTGCCCGCAGTTGGTGGCATTCAGATTTCAGCCAGGGAAAATCGCCAATCACTGCCCTTACAATGTTGCACAGCAAAATTTGGTTTCGTCTTGGATCATTGTTTTGCTATTTTATTATCTGAATGGTTGATCTTATAAATCAAGTAATATAACTGGAACTCAAACAAAAAAAGAGTTTCTATTATGAACTCTAGATGGGCTGAGACAGATTTCATCAGAGGTAAATCTCATCAGTGTTTTGTGTTGTTTAGTTCTAAGGCCCCACTGTCTCCAGATACAAAATTTAGCTTAAAATGAACAAGATGCTTTCGAGTGAATTCTGAGTTTAACAATTGGTTTTCAGCAGCTCAGCTGAACTGATCACAATCCTTTCACACAAAAAGCCTATTTTTTGTTAGCTCTACCTAAAATATTACCAGGACATCCCAAGCTGATTTAAGTCCATGCCTGCTAGGCATAACTGAGATTGTTCATGGCTTAGTTTATTGTGCAAAGAAATCAAATAGTGGTTTTCAAGAAACCCTGGTTAAGCAAATAAGACATGATAAGCCAGTCCTGGTGTGGATGTGAGTGCCTTGCTTGGTCTCAGCCTAGTGTGATTATCCTGATAGTCTTTGAATAAAAGGTATCTTCTATCCTGCTTTTCACCTCTTCCCTTTACTGAACTCAAACTCTCTTCTTCCCAACCCAAACCCCACAATAGACTGAAGGTTTTATGTACAAAGGGTATGAATGCAAAATATTTTCATCTGAATCAAGTCTCAATGTGTTTAGCTTCATTATGGATGAAAAGGCCTGAGTTTTAATAGCAAATCCATTTGACAAGAAAAGCTATTAACCTCTGTTTCTCGTATCAGTATTCTTACAGCAGCACATTTTAGTTAAAGTAATCTTCTTTGTCCTGGAGGCTGCTTGCAGATAATGCAGACATTATCCTTATCTCTGAAATAAATAGAACAAGGTGGCATTTCAAACATTGTTGCAAGCTTGAAGGAGTCTATAATCAAAGAACTGCAGAAAGGAAAGAGGAGAAAAGGGCAAAAGACTTTTTTGTTAGCACCATGCAACAGAAACTCTCCCCAGGATTAATAACCCCAGGTTTTGCTTGGGAGAATAGCTGCCAAGTGCTATAAGGGGAAGGAAGAAGCGTGAGACTCATGGTTATGTTATTCACAGTCTGCTTTGGAATTGTAAAATTCATCATTGGCACTGCATCTTTCCAACTTCTTTTTTCTCTTTGTATGTCAGTGATCAGAGCAAAGGCTGTCTCTGAAAAAGAGGTGGACTCTGGGAATGACATCTATGGAAACCCCATCAAACACATCCAATATGAGATCAAACAGATAAAGGTAAGAAACAGATATATGAGAACTCTAGCTTTGGCTATGTGTATACAGGCAATCCCCAGTTAAGGATGGCTTCTGTTCCTTATGCTGTCTTAGTTGTATGGAAGTCAGAAATTGTACTTAACCAATGTACAGCCTATTACTAAAAAAAAGTGTATGACATTGTCCTTTCTTGAGCTGATGGAACTGCTGAAGCTGCAAAATGCTTTCAGGAACTGCTGAAAATGGCTGAAAACAGGCTTATATATTAAAGATGCACAGCTCCAGTGGTTCCTGAAAGCATTGCTCAGCTCAAGGAAGGGAGAACACGTGTCTGCCATTTTTAGCAATAGACAGCCTGTTTGTATTCAGAGATAGTCATTACTTTCTGAACCTGGGGACTGCTGGTATAACACTGCCTTATACATACACACAAAGAAGAGCGACAGCAATTCAGAGTGAAACTGCAGAGAACCTATAAACCTGTTATGTTAGTGCTATTTAGTGCTAGACATTTTCTATGTTTTATTTTCATTTCAGATTTTCAACTGGCTTGTTTGGAATTATTAAAATATTAGTTTGCCAATAATACTTAGGCTGACAAAAGAATAAGAAAAAGGAATGGAAAGAAAAGACTTCTAGTCTTAACTGATAGTGTAAAAACATTGAAAAACCCCTCAAAAGCAAATGAATCAGGGGTTTGGCATATGCTAGGGTGAGATCCAATTGGCATTCTATTCCTACACTGATTTAATGAAAGAAGAGCAGATTATTCTGTATCCTAGAGACACATTGAAACTAGTATGGAAGAAGCAGCCTTTAAGGGCAGTTTTGGTTTCCTGTTTCTGGAATTTATTTGGAATTGGCCCATTAATGTTGCTCTGGTTTCCGTGCATGTCATCCGTAAAAGCTTCTCCATCTGCTGGAGAAGCTATTGGAAACAAATGTTCTTTTTCCATACCTCAGACCTCTACTCTAAAATAACTTGATCATAGGTCTGAGTGCAACATTTGCCAGATTTATTAATGATCTATTACTTTATGAATTTTTAAAATATCCTTAAACATAAAGTTAGCATTTGTCAAATGGAAATCAGTTGGATATAAGATCACATGTCGAATGATAGAATTCACATACCACATTAACCACCACTTGTTGCTGAATCACAATGTAGGCTTGACATAATCTGTGAATCCCCTTGTTATAATTATGGTTAATGGGTGGCCTTTTAAAAATAAATAGGTGGCAACATTTTATTGGCATATGGATTGATTTCTCCAAGAAGGAAAATAGATAGGAAATAAACATGCCTGTCAAAGGACTAAAGAAAATTGTGAAAACATTGGTCACTGTCTTTTCACTGCATTTGGAAAAGAACTTGGAACACCATTGGAAACACTAGAATTGTCTTCCCCATCTTGATGTTCTCCAAATGTCACCAGTCCTATGGTTTCTAGCCAGGATTTCTGAAATGAGACCAGCAAATCTGGGAGGGTACCAGTTTGAAAAGGATGTACCAGAAACATGTCTTATAAGATTATTAGCATGAGGAAAGATTTGTGCATGTAAAGATCTCTAAAGGGGTGTTCCATTTTAATGGCATGGTTGCTGACCTCGACTCTTGGCCTCATTTGCTTCTTTCCCTTTTAGATGTTTAAAGGGCCGGAACAGGACATTGAATTCATCCTCACAGCTCCCTCCTCGGCAATGTGTGGAGTGACACTGGATGTTGGTGGCAAGAAGGAATATCTCATTGCAGGTAAAGAATAATACATTTGCAAAGCCCAGAAAAGGAGTAAGAAACAGAAAGCCAATGAAATAGAGGTATGAAAGACAAAAAAAAAATTCCAAATCTACTTTTTACAGACACTGTATCACACAAAATAGCCAAAATATTTCTGACAATTAGCTTTGCAGCAAGAAATGCAATTTCAAATTTGGTGATCATGTACCTTCAGCAACTTGTTACTAGGACTATGCAGTGGTCTTTGACTAGCTGCTTCTTAGAAAATAAAGTAATAAACAGGAACCTCAGTCTGACTCTAGTTCAGCTTCCTGTTCAATGGAAGATTCATAGTGCTCTCTGAGTTTGGGTTTTTTCTTGCAGATGTTTCATTACCCAAACTGTGGGTAACATCTTCAGTGCTAGTAAGGAATGGTGTTTGCTGTCAGTTAATATTTTAGTGTCTTTCCCTGTCGTTGTTGTTGGGAGTTATCTTAGAGTTTCTTTAGTTGGGGTGTGGGTTGTGTATGGTTGGCTTATTGGCAGTTCCTTGATTGGGGTATTGTTTACTTCATTGTTGGTCTGATGTTAATTTTGGAGTTAATTTGTGTTCATCTGGATCTGACTGCTGGTGGGGAGGCATTTTAGTCTTTTTGTTCCCTTTTTGCCTTGTTGATTGTCTCTGTTGCGTAGTCTATAGATATTGTTTATGTCTATCTATCCGTTAATGGCTAATTTGCCAGGGTGCCAGCTTCTAGAAGATTCATAGCGCGCAGGATCTTATAATACTGGTACATCCACAATTAGGGGCTGCCCAGCTTCATCTTAAATCCCTGTAGCTGTCCCAAGTTGCAAAATGTCTTCAAATGATTCACTGAATTCTGCATCCCTAGCAGTTGCCACCCATTATTTCTAGAAGAATAGAATAATTCTGTTTTGTCTTCCTCATGATAGCTTTTCAGACATGTAATGTTTGCTATCAATTGCCCATAATTTTCTCTTTTTCAGGCATAGCCATTGGTGAGGGCAGCAAAGTGTGGGAGAGTGATGCAACACAGCCACATGTCTATCATGATACAAAATCTGTGGCATATGTGCTTGTTGGGACGCCACAATGTAACTGAAATTTATGTTGAAACCTCATTCTACATGGATCATCATTTTGCCATAATCTCAGTTTGCCACATATGCTTGTGTTTACAGGCTAAACAAATTTACTTCTTTGAAATGTTCTTAATGAGATTTGCCTTTTAGTTTGCTTATCATCCTACTTATTCTTCTCTGGGCATATTCCAGTTTTTCAAACTCCTTAAAATGAGATGCCAGAAATGGAGAACAGTATTTCATGTGTAGCCAAACATGGAATAGAGTATACCTATTACTTTTATTCTATTTTTCAAAAAATGAATGTGAAATGAGTATACTACACAACACAGCCTGAGCTTTCAATTTTATCTTTATTTCCACAAATATATGTTGGCCCTGTATCTTTTAACATGACTTATAAGAAAAAGTGGCTGATAGGTAGGGGATGATCACTAAGCCACAGTTAGATGGGGAAGCAGGTCTGGAATAGAAGAGATTGATTGATTTGCCAATTTGCTTTGGGGAATAGCTATTTTACAATAGAAGATGCCCAATGTGGCAGCCATTTTGTGAATGTTCAGTTTCCCCACAAGGGCAGCCATTTTATGAATCTAAACTGTGATCTGGAAATTTACAGTGGTGCCTACCAGCTGCCCCCTCTCCCCAAATTGATTGGAAACTGTGCCAGGACCTTACAAATCAACTTTGTTTTACAATTTAGGTTTCCCAATCAAATTTAGAGGGTGACCACTGCATAGGTTAACTCTGGAAATAATCAGGAAAATGCCCTCTGGCTTGCAGGCTGCTATTCATAATTGCTTTGTTCTCTCAGGGAAATCGGAGGGTAATGGCAGGATGCACATCACCCTTTGTGACTTCATCGTTTCTTGGGATTCCCTCAGTGCCACCCAAAAGAAGAGTCTCAATCAGCGGTACCAGATGGGCTGTGAATGCAGGGTAAATCCAAATTTATTTACTTACTTGTTTATATGATTTATATAACTTCCCATTTCAACAAATGATTCTGGGGTGGCTTACATTCATTATAAAATGTAAAAACAAAACCAATTAAAAACAATACAAAATAAACATATGGTCATTGAGTAGCATTATTGCCATGCATGTTAAAATGGTCAAAAAAACCAAGCCCTCAACTCACTCAGAACGCCAGGCCCAGGCCCAGGCCCAGAACCAAGTCTTTATGGTCTTTAAAAAGGCCCACAAGGTCAATGCCCTCCTGATCTTTGAAGGGAGAATTTTCCTGAGGGCAGAGGCTACGGCAGAAAAGGCACATCTCCTAGTTCCTTGTCATTCTTGGCTGATGGGACAGTTTATGTATTTATTTTATTTATTTGATTTATATCCCGCCTCTCTTCCCCCAATGGGGAACTCGAGGCGGCGTACAACATATAA
>JANHGC010001718.1:28636-47205 GCA_027560395.1 Boaedon fuliginosus
CATATAAAACAGTCCTATATAATAAATAACAAAACACATACATTCATCCAGGCGCTCCAACCTAACATCTCAAGGGGTCCCAGAAGCTTACCGGTAACCAATGCAGGCACCTTAAAAGGCACAGAATTCCATACTGATGGTATTGTCTTGCTAGTAGTCTTCCATGCTAACCTGTCAGATTACTCAGATGTTTGGTCCAAAATGCTGCAATACCTGGAATCTGAATCTAATGCCAGCAGGGTTAATCAGATCTTTGATCATAATGCTAGGAAACCATGAAGCTATTGGTATTTTTTTCTCTGCAGATTTCCCGCTGCCCCTCCATCCCCTGCTATGTCTCGGCTCAGGATGAGTGTCTGTGGACTGATTGGGTGACGGAGAAGAACATCAATGGGCGGCAGGCAAAACACTATGCCTGCATCAAGCGGAGTGATGGTTCCTGTGCGTGGTACCGTGGAGTGGCTCCCCCTAAACAGGAGTTCCTTGACATTGAGGATCCTTGAGTTCCTTTGGCACCGGCAGCATGGCTTGCAAGGAATTAGATCGGTTCACATTTGACATCGCTTCCTGGAAACAGCATGAAAATAAAACCTATGGGCAGGCCAATAGTGGTGGGAGGGGAGTGCTAAGGAAAGGGATGTTGAGGCCATTCATATGTTGCTTCTTCTGCTTCTTCCCCTGTGCTGTTCCAATGAGTGTCTTCTTACTCTATGGATTTCAGCCAAGGTATAATGGAGGAAGGCAGCATCAACAGTATGATTGGCTGAGAGGTGTTGTCTCTGATTCTGGGTAGCAGGCCTACCAGGTTCTTACTGTCTTGAGAGACATCCCTCTTTGTGAAGAAAGCTCGTAAATCCTTTCCCACTCTCCCACCTTCTGCCTGGGTCAAAACCCCTCTTCTTTCCAAGTATGAAATTATTCTACACTTAGTACTTTAGAGTCATTCCTTTCTCTTAGACACACATCCAGAGACACATGTGGCGGGCTGAAATTAAACATACATTTTGGGCTCCATAAAAAGTGGTGGTGTCGTCATCAGTCAGGGCATCCTTTTGCACTGGCAAAGAGAGTTGTGTTATCTTCCAAGGACTAAGCAACCCTTTGAAAATTGATTATCCAAGAGAGACAGTATCTTCTTTCAGGATACGCTAATTATGTTACAAAGTTAATATATATAGCCTGGAAGACATAAGAGTTTTATGCAGCTTCTAGCTTTGCATCTGGAATAGTCTATTTTCAGTTTTAAAAAAGTGTTTCAGGATATGGATTTACTCCATATGCTTGATCCACCTTCTTTTTCATCTTTGTGCCGTTAATGTAATTCTGATGTCACAGTCTCTCTTAGCCAGTTCTAAGGTTTGCTATTTCTGTTAGGATTTTGGAACTTTGTAGACCAAGGAATTGCCGTCTTCCTCCTGCTCCTCCAAAGTTCCTGGCACAGAATGATTTTTAATCAGACCCAAGACAGCTCCAAGCCATGAGGCTTACTGAATGGAGAAACTAATTATTACAACAAGAATTCCGCAGAAGGCAAACATTTATGTTCTTTCCCCAAATATGTGATTAGGAGAGCTGGCCAGCGATACACACACATTTATTAAGCTGTGATTATAAATGCTCCTTTGGAGTAATGACAAAACCCTCTACTGTCTGAAAAGGAGTATTGTTCAGTTCAACCCTTCCATCCCCACTTTCTTTCCTGGGTTTCCCCAAGCTCTGTGTGCCCCTTCCCCTCTTTTGGGATTCTCAGACCTAGATCTGAAGGATACTCACTTATTCTTAGCCAGGCCTGCCCCCTGTGGCCTTTTCATGCTGTTCATCAAGGTAGAATTTAAAGATGTCATACTGGGCCAGTCTGTTGGTTTCAATATATTTTTAAAACAAGAAAAAGGAAAAAGAATCTGTTCAGTCCAGTATAAGACTCCTGTTTTACTTCCTGTACGGTTATATCCTATGTGACATTTACCTTCTTTCTCTCTGTTGATACTTTTTGATTTTTTAATTTTTTTCAGTTTGTTTCAGCAATCAGTTGTATCATTCCTCTATTATGTTTTTTTTTAAATGTCCTTGTTTAGCTGTTAGATTTGCACTTATTACTTTGTAAAGGGGTTCTGCGTTGGAAGCTTTTAACATACAGTGGGGAAGAATATCAAAATGTACGGAGGACAACGTTCCTTCCCTCATTGGGGAATGCCAGCAGAAGTAGTATTCTGTTCCTGTCTTCTCCTCTGGTTTCTCCTGCAGCATGTGTAAGGTTTTTTTTTTTTACAGAGACTGGAGGGTGGCAGCAACACGTGATTGCTTCTTGCTAGCCAAACTGCAGCTCCCAGCCTGCCAGCAAGCAAACTAAGTTGGCCATTTGAGTAGCGGTGTGAAAAACAACCCCTGCAAAAGACCTATTTATGGAAAAACAATATAAAAGACTCCTCAATTGGCTTAATTTATAGCTGTGGGTTTTAGTGTCACGCATAACTTTCCCTGAAGCACCCATAACAGAACAGTTTCCCCTCCACGCCAGCAATTCGAAAATATTTTTTAAAAATAATAAAGAGTTTACATTATTTTCAAATCTTTGCTTAGTGAGTATGAAAAAATAAGTTAACTTGCTGCCGTAATTTAAAGCTTTTTGGGGAGCAGCTGGGGTGGGAAGATTGTTTGGTGGGTAGAATAATATGGGGTGGGTTGTTTTTGTTGTTGTTGGATTCTGAAAGCTGAGATTTTCTTGTGCTGGGAACACATGAAAGTTGCTGAATAGACAAGCAGACTGTGCATGTCTCTGACGCTTTGTATAATTCGTATGTGGACACTTGAGTCTCCGGACAATAAACAGTATTATCAAAGATAATGGAAACAGGCTCTTTTTGGGTGGTATACACTTCGTTTCTGCTAAGGGGCAGCCAAAATTCCTGCAGGGCCTCTTAACCACTTAATAGTTCAGAACATTTGAATGGAAGAATGAAGGCAAATCAATGGAGGACCCCTTTCCCTGTCCGTAGCCCCAGTGTCAATGGCTTTAAATTTCCCCCTTCCACCTATTTTCAGTATTTCTGGCATGTTCTTGATGTTCCCTTCCCTAATTGGTAATTGGAGTTACCAGTTATCTGAGTGATGTCAATTAATTAACAAGCCAGCAATGCTGTTTCCATCAGTATATCTGGTTCCATACTGTATGTTTAATACTCGCCCTTCCCTCAGTTTAGCAGGACTGCAAAATTACAAAAGGGATCTCCGGAATTCTGCTTATTCTTCCTGGAACTATTTAAAATCAGTGCAATATAAAGTGTCCTATTTCCAAACAGCCAATTTGGTGTGTGGTTAAGGCACCAGGCTAGAAACAGGGAAACGATGAGTCCTAGACCTGTCTTAGGTATGAAGGTGACCTTGAGCCAGACACCCTCCCTCTGCTCTTGGAAGGAGGCAAGGGCAAATCACTCCAGAAATTTTGCCAAGGAATTGCACAAACCTGTCCAGTTACCAGGAGTCAAGACTCAAAGGCATACCCCACCCCCAAATCCCAACAGGGTTCATAGAGGTGGAATAATCATTAGATATTGGAATGAACACTGGTAAAATGGTACAGATACAGAAACAAGTTTTTCTTTTTAATATTTTTTTAAAGAAAAAAAGTAACATAAAATTTCATTTTCACATCGAAGATTAAGTGATCGCCATCTCTATCATACATTTAATTCTTTCTATGCATATCTACATATACATCTATATATAGATGTATATCATCTGTACTTAGATGTTCAACTGCTTTCAAGTTCATGTTTCTTTTACTATTATTATTTATTAGATTTGTACCCCACCTCACTTCCCCGGTCAAGGTCATGTTCTCCATATTTCTGTTTAAGCCATATATAATTATGTTTTATTTATTTATTTGATTTATACCCCTTCTCCCCCAGTCAAGGGGAAGATAATATTTATAATATTTCAAATCTTTCCCTTTTAGTTTTAAGGACAACCTATCTATTTCTGCACATTGTAATATTTTATTAATTTAAATGTATTTATTTAAATGTTGTGGTAATATCCCTAGTAAAAATATTTCAGGCTTCTGTTCAATGGGCTATCTTATCGTAGCTTCCCTGGATAATCTAACCTCCTTCCAGTATTTTTTTTTCCTTGGGGCATTTCCACCATATATGGAAATATGAGCCTGGTATTTTCCCACATTTCCAACATTTCGTTAGGCTGTTCTTAGTCATACCTGCTAATTGTACCAGTAAATAGCGCCACCTCTATAGCATCTTGTGAAAGGAAAATGGAGGTGATCGAACATGAATTAAATATTTAGACAAGGGGGAGCTAGTGGGGAAAATTAAAGCAGCAAAATTACATTTGTTTGAAAATGCAAATAAACCAGGGAGATGGCTTGCAGATAAATTGAAAAAGGAAAAAATGGATTCAACAATTACAAGATGAGACAGGCACACTTTGTATTAGAATTGAGGATAAAAAAGAAATAGCTCAAAAAATTTTCAAGGAAGTATATATTAAGAAAGGAATATCAAATATCAAAAGAACAGATTAAACAATATATTGAAGCAACAAACCTACCCAAAATCCCAGAAGATGTAAAAGTAAGGCTAAATGAGAAAATTACAGAGGGGGAGTTATTGTAAGCAATAAAAAAACAAAAACACAATAAATCTCCAGATCCAGATGGAATAACTGCAGACATTTATCAGAATATACAGGAGACTAAGCCCAATAATGATTGATGTGTATAATGAGGCACTAGTAAAAGCTAAAATACTGCAAACATGGACCGAAACAATTATTACATTAATATATGAAGACACAGATCCATCACAAATTTCAAATTATAGACCAATATCTCTCTTAAATGTGGACTACAAAATTTATGCAGCTATTTTGGCAGAGATTAAAAATTCCTGAATATTTTTATTCACCTAGATCAAAATGGATTTCTCCCTAAAAGACAAATTAAATATAATATACTGGACATACTAGAGTACTATGAAATTAACCCAGGGAAGCAAATGGCATTGGTATTTCTAGATGCACAAAAGGCCTTTGATAACTTAGATTGGCAATATATGTTTACATAATTGGATCATATGGATTTTGGGTAGATAAATATAAATACAATCAAAGCACTTTATTCTAATCAAATAGCCAAAGTGATAGTTAACGGAGACATGACACAGAGTTTTAATATAAAGAAAGGAACAAGACAGGGATGCCCACTCTCACCATTACTGTTCATATTAGCATTGGAAACCTTAACTAGGACGATTAGGCAGGAAAATGAGATAAGAGGATTGACAATCCAGAATGAAGAATATAAATTGCAGGCCTTCGCCAATGACCTGGTATTTATATTGGATAAACCTCGAAAATCGGGAGTTAAATTAATAAAAACAATAGAGGAAAATGGGGCAGTAGCAAGTTTGAAAATAAATAAGGAAAAAACAAAAGTATTGGATAAAATTTTTACAGAGAAACAAAAAGAGGAATTTATGAGAGCAATAAAACTATAAATTGTTAAAAAATTAAAATACCTAGGGATACAATTGACAACAAAATGTATGACACTAAAAAAAGATAATTATGATAAATTAAAAATGCAAATTAAAACTGATTTGGAAAAATGGGAAAACCTGCATCTGTCCCTGCTCAGCAGAATTGCTACAATTAAAATGAATATTCTACCTAAAATGTTATTTCTTTTTCAAGCGATACCAATAAAACTGGGGAACTTGCGAAATAAATAAGATTGTAGCAAGATTTATTTGGCAGGGAAGAAAACCTAGAATTAAGTTGAAGGCATTACAAAACGAGAAAAATAGAGGAGGATTTGGCCTACCAGATTGGGAAATGTACCACCAGGCATTGACGATCGCATGGGTAAAGGAATGGGTCAGCCTGCAAAATAAAAGATTGCTAACACTAGAGGGTTATGATTTACAGTTGGGATGGCATGCCTTTCTTTGGTATGGAAAAAATACAACTGATACAGAAACAATTTTTGTTTTTTGCTTATTGTGTAGCAATCATCTGGCTTCTTGCAATTCAGATACAGTAGCCCTAACTAATTATCCACAATTCCAATTGAAGCTCTCTCTATATCTTATGGAGTTAGAAGAATCTAGTGGATCATTAAAAGGGGTAGGGGATTCATTACTGCTATTCACAGCTCTAAATACCTTTTCCAGTACTAACTTTTCTCCCCAGTATAAATATTTAGAAGCCAATTTAGGCCAGCCCCATCTCATCAGTCCTCCTGATACAGGTATATGGGAATGATATCACACAAAGAATACATTTTGGCTTTAAAGGAGAACCATCTATCCTGTGTTGTCTAAAATCCTGATGACGGATCCTCTGAGCATTGCTATGTGTGGTCACTTAAATTGGGTCATCGTGGTAGGAGCTGTGATCAGTTCTGTGCAAGACCCTGGGTTCTGGATCCGAAGCTGCTTGGGAGTGTCCCACTCCCCCCCCCCTCCCTGTTTTCAGTGGTGTTCAAGAGGTGGTGTTGAGGTGGTGAACAGTGGTGAAAGAGGTGGTGAACAGTGGTGTTCAAGAGGGACAACTCACCGCAGCCAACTCGCCACGGGACAACTCACCATGGCCAACTCACTGTGGGACAATACAACAATTCAATTTAATTATTTAAAATAATTTTAAAAGTAATTTTAATTTTTGTCATTCACATGTCATTTTGTCCCTCATTTGGCATCCTTTCTTTAGTTATTCTACAGCAGGGGTGTCAAACTGGATTTCTTTGAGGCCTGGATCAGCATTGTATTTCTCTGTGGGGGGGGAGGGAGTGAGAACCAGGAGGGGGAGGGAGAGATAGGATGGACACCTCCTGCAGCACCCTGATGGCCGAAACAGGACATGGGGGGCCGCATGTGCTCCTCTGCACCTCATTTTTGGTCTCCGTGGCCTCTTGCAGCAGTCTCCCGGCTGAAAGGCTGAGGAGGGTGAAAACAGCATAGGGTCTCCACGTGGCCTGTTTTTGACCAGCAGAGTGTTGCTGGAGGCTGGGGAGGCTGAAAATGGGCTGCGCGGGCACCTCATGCTCCCTGCATGGCCCATTTTGGCTGGCAGAGGCACCATGGGCTGGTCCTTTGATATTCCCAGACCAACCCCACGGGCCAGATTTAAGCAACCTACAGGGCTAGACTTGACACCTCTGTTCTACAGGTAATCCTTGATTTACAACAGTTCATTTAGTGACCAAAGTTACGACACTGAAAAAAGTAACATGACCATTTTTCACACTTGCAGCCTCCCCAAGATCATGTGATCAAAATTCAGATGCATGGCAACTGACTCATATTTATTTTTTTTAATAAAATGTTTTTTATTTTTCCAAAATAAAAATAAACATATCTTCTGTCCCTATGATGTTGTTTGGGTTACACTTATATACCATCAATTATCATATCCAAATTTTCTTCTATATATTCAATACATTTCATTCAAGGTAAAAAAGCAAACGAAGAAAAAGAAACAAAAAACATTTTGTAACTAACTTATCATTTCAATATTATTTTCTCCAATTTCCCTAACGAATCCCTTAATATATATCAATTATAAATATGAGTATGCATTCCATCTTTAAATTCATTTGCCAAGAATATCCTCCATTAAAATTAGATTAAAATATATTTAAAATCATACATTACATAATGTCAAGTCTCTAAATTACTTTTAACAGCATTTACATTTTACATGCATACTCAAATTGACTTAATTTTTACCAATACATTATTTATCCTTCATCTCTTCTTTTTCTTTTGGGAAAATCTGTTCCTCTCCTAGCTCCCGCCCGGCTTTTCTGTTCTCTTTGACTCATATTTATGACGGTTGCGATGTCCCGGGGTCCTGTGATCAATTTTTGCGACCACCTCCTAACAAGCAAAGCCAATGGGGAAGCCGAATTCATTTAACAATCATGTTACTAATTTAACAACTGCAACGATTCACTTAACAAGTGTTTAACTTAGCCACAGAAATGGCTCAATTGCGGTGGTAAGCAGAGGACTACCTGTATTCTACTATTGCTTCGATAATAGAATGAATTCGTGTAACTCTTGTCCCGGTGAGTTGTTCCGCAGCAAGTTGGCCCTGGCAAATTGTCCTGCTGCGAGTGGGTCGTGGCGAGTTGTAGACTCGGGCAAAGGGGCAACTTTTATTGGGAAGAATAGCAAAGCGAGGGGATGAGGGACACAGCGGCCTCTGCTGCCCACCAGCAAAGCCATCGCTTCGCCGCTCGCTTGGGCCAAAGACGACTCAGCCAGACGGACGCTGCCTCCCGGAAGCGTGCGAAGGGGCAGACCGCCGCTGCCTTGCGTCACAGCAGGACGGGAAGGGTTGGCTTTCGCTTCCCCGCCCAGTCAGGAGGCGGATTGGGCCTGGCTTCGCGGCCTAGCAGCTGCGCTCTCGCCTTTCCTTTGCGCTGCGTTGGACACGTGTTGTGTATGCGCACACGCTGTAGGGGCGCAGGGACCGCTCCGGATGGTGAGTGGAAGGTCGGAACGAGGACGGAGGAGGAGCGCGGGGCGAGCGCGGGGGCCGGTGCAACGGAGGCGGCTTGGGCCACGGGTTGGTGGTGGTGGCTGCTCGCGGGGAGCGATCGCTCGGGAGTCCGACTGCCTGGCTGCGTGACTCTTCCCCCGCTTCCCTCCTGCCCCTTTCTGGTCCCGCGGCTAATTCCTGTGCAGCCCTTGTTCGGCCGTGGCTGCTTGGATTGATGGTCCCCGGCGCCAGGGCGAGCGACTTCTGCTCGGGCCCCCGTGGCGTACCCGGTGAATCGGGGCCGCGCCGAGGAGGAGCCTCCTCGGCTGGGAGCTCAGGCCCTGCCTGGACCGTCTCCGGAAGGCGACGCATGTAGGTGCCCTTGCACACGGACGCCGGAGGCTCCGGAGCGCCTTGGGATTTTGCTGGAGGGGCCGCCCGATCAACCTCGGCCAAGGATTTCTGGGCTGGGGAGAAGAACAGCGTGCCTGGTTGGGAAGGAGAGGGGGAGCTGCGGCGTGGCTTGCCCCAAACTCAAGGCACATACTGAGGTTGATGGGTCCAAGGCGCGCGCGCTCTTTGCAAAGGAAGCGAGGTGGGGAAGAGTTGAGTCCCTTCTTGCCTTGCCTTGAACAGATCGGAAGGTAGACGAATCATTTCCCCCTTAGAACTGGGGGCATTTCTGCCGATTCCTTGCAACAATGCCTTTTGCTAAACGCTGGGCTCCTTTCGGCCTGTGATCTCACCGACCAACCTCCCTCCTTCCTCTCTTTCACCTCGGATGGAATACCTTTGTGAGTCTGCGCTGGAGAAGTTTGCTTCCAGGCACCCAGTGACATTCTCTTCTCCCCGATGATTCAGTTCTCCTGACATGCTCCCAGGTGCAAGAATGCGCCTGCAGCTCCCCCTCCCCGTGCCCCAACTTCCCATGCCGTTTCCTTAGCATCCTTATCTTGTGTGCCCTTGGTTGCGTTAGATGCTGCCACTTGCCAAGTGGGTGAGATTTGTTTTGCATATGACACCTGGTGCCCTCCAGGTATGCTGTATTTACCATAATTGCCCACTAGCCGGAATTTATGTGATGTAATCCAGCACATCTAGAAGATCCCAGGTGTGGGAGACTGTTTTGTTAGATAACTGTTATCCCTCTGTGTTCTAATGGGAGAAAATGTGAGTGGCAGTTTTAAAGCAAGGTAGACAGTAATGCGTGTGATAGCATTCCATGTATACAATCACCTACAGACACACCCTGGAAAAATACCTGGTTCCCAAAAAAGAGACACATATACAACCCCCCTTTCCTTCAAAAACAGTACAATATGACTTTTTCCTTCAGCAAGGCCTGTTATATTTATAAGGAAAATTCATCTATTCAGCTTGGCAGCATGTTTTAATCTTCTATTAGTAGGGACCCTAGGGTTTCTTAATGGGAAGTAAAACTATTGCCAATCAAATTTCAAGGCAATCCAGGAAATGGTCAGATAATAGTGTGAGCCTTTTTATTTATTTATGTTATTTATATTTCTTGCTATGGCTGCTAATTTGTCTGTCTAAAGACTAAGCAAATTTCACACCTCATTAAAGGCTATAATGTGAATTGCATGTTCCAGAGCACAGTCATTTCAGAAAGCAGAAATGCATCATTTACAAGTTAATTTCCAGTTAGTTGCAAAGCAACATGAAAGTACATTCAGAGCCCTCATATGCAGCAAAAACTATTATATAATCTAATCTTTTGTTGGATTTTTTTTTGGGAAAAAATCTGTTTACTGAGTAGAGAATTTTGGGTCCAGGAGGTATGAGATGCTAAAGGCTTAACGGTGTACATATAATTGTAGGCTTTTCAAAAATGTGGAAAAAAATACTTTCTAGTTTTTATCCAATCCTGTCTTTCAAATAAGTGTATTTCTAGTTTTTGTCATGGGAATTTTATTTCTGCATCTTAATAGATAGTATATATTTATTGCTATGCATTTCTATTTGAAAATTTACAGTTGGGAAATCTGAATTATAGATGTGCTCTGAATTTTCCTGATTGTTTATCAAGATTAGATAATTAATCTAAAAATAGATTGGTTATAGATTTTTTAACAGAAGCTGTGTTGTGGAAACCAAATTCATGTTGATCAAGATTTCTAAAGCATCATAAAGTTCATGGCAATTTAAAAAGGTACCTGCCCAGGCCTTATAATCCATATTAAAGATAGGAAGATGAGAGACATGTCAAACAAATACAGGTTGAAGTAAAAAAAGAAAGATTATCAGATTGTCTTAATAACATATTTGAGCGTGGATTTTACTACAGTATAGAGAAAAGAGGGCTGAGCTAGAGGCATTTGATTTTGAGGTCGAATAATCTTTTTTCGCAGAGTGAAGTTGGCTTGCTAGGATGGTGGTTGTTGCCTTTACCAAGTGAGGCACCATGCCGATAGTGGACAAATTAAAAGAAGCCCTAAAGCCTGGGCGAAAAGACTCTACTGACGATATTGAACTGGGTAAATTGTTGGCAGCTTCTGCCAAGAAGATTTTGCTGCAAAAGATTGAGTTTGAACCAGCCTCCAAAAACTTCTCCTACCAGCTGGAGACCCTCAAGAGCAAGTACATTTTGTTGAACCCTCGGACAGAAAACTGCAGTCGGCACAAGAGCTCTGAAGAGGGACCCATACGAAAACAAGGTGCCTGCCTCGTTTGTTGTGCTTGTCTTTTGGAGAATGAGCTCTTATTTTGTTTTTGACTTGCTGATTTCTCCTTTTTTTTCTTCCGACAGGTAATGAGCATGTGTCGGGAAGTGATGGGGTGCCAGCTCCCCAAAAGGTCCTTTTCCCTCTGGAGCGACTCTCTCTAAAATGGGAGCGAGTGTACCGTGTTGGAGCTGGTCTCCACAACCTGGGCAACACCTGCTTCCTCAACTCAACTCTGCAGTGTTTGACGTACACCCCACCTCTAGCAAATTATCTGCTTTCTAAGGAGCACAGCCGCAATTGTAAGTGTGTGGCATGTTTTGCAGTGCTGTTCATATCTCTTTTCCCCTTAGAGCAAAGGCTATAGGAACTACCTGTTTCATTTTCCAAGGCCTATGAAGGATGGGGTTCTTAAAAATACAAGGTTATGGCTGGCAGAGCTGCCCAGGGAAGGTGAATGGTCAGGGAATGAGGCATTTAGAGAGTACATGTGTGCAACATTGTTGGCATATGTCTTTTTAGTGTGTGTTGTGGGAATTGGAAGGGATCGGATGGATTCAGGGCTGTTTCTGGTAAGCTTTCTCATTCCCATTATTGCTTTCAGAGCATCGATGCAGGCAGAATTACTGTCCCCAGAACTAGAAAATTATGTCTGATTTTGCGTCTGCCACAATCTCATCAATCCCATGGACATACGATCCCCAATTGGAGTTAATCTTCCATTGTGGGAGGAAGTTATGCCCTTTAACATTACAGGATTGTAGTAAGGCTCATAGTAAGATCAGGCAGGTAAAAATATTTGACCACTCAGAAATGTTGTTCAGATGATGATGCTATTATTTATTCCAAAATATAATTTCAAATTCTATAATTCTGCCCATTTTATGTGAAAATCTTTCCCCCCCTCAACTTGAACTTATTTTTTGAATTGCTCTACAATTTATAATTACAAATTTCTGATTCCTCTATTCTGATAGTGTTTTGTGGAAAACATTGGGATTTTTCCGATATCAAATATGAGGTTGTGCTTTAACAGACTTACATGAGAAGAATCTCAGTGTGTTTAAGACACTAGGAAGTATCTTAGGTAGTTTTCTCTTAAGAAAATGTTACACAATGAAGTCAGGCTGTGATTTTAGATTCTGTTGCTTTTTTTGTTTAGGATTTGGATATGTTCCATTACTGGGGCCTTTGATTTCTGTAACTGAAATCTAGGAGCAGTCCTTCTTTGTGACAAAGAGTTAACTTTGAACCCAATTGTAATATAGGTAGTCTTTAACTTATGACCACAATTGAGCCCAACATTTATGTTATTAAGTGAGAAATTTGTTAAGTGAGGTTTGCCCTCTTTTACGATTTTTTTGCCATATTTGTTAAGTGAATCACTGCAGTTGTTAAATTAGTAACACGGTTGTTAACTGAATCTGTGTTCCCCATTGACCTTGCTTGTTAAAAAGTCACAAAAGGTGATAGATCACATGATCACTGCAACCATCCTAAATATGAACCAGATATGTCAAGCATCTGAGTGTAAATCATGTGGCCATGGAGATACTGCAATGGCCCTAAATGTGAAAAATGGTCCTAAGTTAACTTTTTTCAGTGCCTTTGTAACTTTGAATGGTCACTAAATGAATTGTTGTAAGTCGAGGACTATCTTTAATGGGCCTGCAGTGTTGTGTGAGCTTAATGGGTGGGTTTTTCTTGGCTTGTGGGGATAGGAGAAGGGTGAGTAATCCAAGGTTAGCCCACATGCATTGATGTATCACGTTCCAGCCAGCAGCTGCCTTTCATTGCATAAATGCTTGTGATGGGAGACTGGCAGACTACGCTAGCAGCTGTGAAGGTCTTGAGCCAGCTGTAGGGTTACGTAAGAGTTGCTTTCCTGACTATGCCATCCCTTCCTTACTAGTGGTACTGAGTCTTAGTTGAAGAGTGTACATCTATGACTAGGTAGAGGTAGGTAGATGGCAACTTTGGTGGTTTTGTTTTAAAAGTCAGATGAGCTATTTAAATAGCAGCAAGGATAATTTTGAGTGCAACTGGTACCAACAGCTTAATGCACATACTTTAGAAAATTTTCCCCTTGTTTAAGTATTAAGTAAATTTCCCCCCTTGTTTAAACGAAACACAACACCACAACCAGATTTAATATGACAGACTTACAGTGCCAGTATTAACAGGCAATATGTCTATACCAGTGTAGTATGATATATATATATGTATGTGGAATGTGCACCTAGTTCTATTACTTACTTAGGTTGAGGGATTTTCTTTTATTATTGAAATGTATTCTGTGTTTGGTGAGATATATTCTGTGTTTTGTATGGGCTGCACTAATGGAGGCTCATTCAATTTCATTGTGCACATGTTGTGCATTGACAATAAAGGTTTGGAGTCAGGATAGGAAGTTATTAAACCAGGGATCTCCAAACTTAGCAACTTTGACATTTGTGGATTTCAATTCCCAAAATTCCCCACCCAGACTCCACAGTCTGGGAGTCCACAAGTCTTAAAGTTGCCAAGTTTGGAGATCTCTGTATTAAACTGTCCATGTTATCAATCTATATTGTTTATTATGGACTTTAGCCAGCATATAAAGAGGAAAAGAGACAAAATGGATGGATGGATTGAGAATGGAATGGAATGGAATAACAGAATTGGAAGGGACCTTGGAGGTCTTCTAGTCCCCTGCTTAGGCAAAAAACCGTATACCTGTGTTGGTGAACCTTTTCAGCACTGAGTGCCAAAACGGGAGCATGTGCACGCGTGGATGTGTGCCAAAAACCGGAAGAGCAGCCACCTGGTGTGCATGCACATGCTGGGAAAATTATCTTCTGGTTGGCCTTCGTGCATGCATGCGTGCTGGAAACCGGAAGATTAGGTGGCTGGTGTGCATGCACATGCCAAAAACCAGAAGAGCAGCCGTCCGGCATGCGCATAGGGCGGCTCTTCTTCCAGTTCTGGTGCTCCTGCGCACATGAAAACCAGCTGGCTGGTGTGCCGGACACGGCTTGGGTGCCCGGAAAAATGGCACTGCATGCCACTTCTGGCATACATGGCATAGGTTTGCCATCACGGCCCTATACCATTTCAGACAAATGGTTATCCAATTTCTTCTTAAAAACTTCCAGTTTTGGAGTATTTATATAGGTAGGTAGACTAAGTGATGGTCCATATAGGTCTGATCACAACTTAACGGGTAAGCTATTTCAGTAAAATGAGGGTTTCAAGTGCAGGATCTATCTTTATTTTGCTTCTAGCCAAAAAAATAGTATACAGCGGAAGATATATAAGGTAGCTATTGATGAAAATAGCCAATTGTGATTTTTTTCCCCTTCCAGGTCACCAGGGAGGCTTTTGCATGATGTGCATAATGCAGAATCACATGATCCAGGCTTTTGCCAATAGTGGTAATGCCATCAAACCTGTGTCCTTCATCAGAGATCTTAAAAGTAAGCAGGGGGTTGGAATACTGTCTTAACTGTCCAGTTCATACAGGGCAAGAGACGTTGATCACAAATTAAATACTTTCATTTGTGAGTGCTGTTTTTTTTTTTAAAGGAAGATTTCTAGAACTCATGGTCACAAAGAGAAGCATTAAGACACGTCAGCCATCGGTGTAAAAGTTGTGGTCCAAAGATGCTCTTTTTCAAGATTTTTCAAGATGTAACTGAACACATCTCAAAGATTGTAAGGATGAAACTTGAAAATGTTATTTTATTTTTTATTTATTTATATTTTTACAAATAACTCAAGGCAGTGATCGTATCCAACAAGCCTTCCTCCTCTGATTTTCCTCACAACAACAACCCTGTGAGGTGGGCTGGGCTGAGAGAGAGAATGACTGGCTCGAGGTCACCCAGCTGACTTTCATGGCCAAAGCTGGACTAGAACTCACAGTGTTCCACTTTCCCGCCTATAATAGCCTTAGCCATTAGACCAAACTGGCTCTTCCAAAAACATTTTTTTAAAAAACAAATTTTATTTTTTGTTTTACTCATCAACATTTTTCTTAGATATACTAGAGAGTTTGGTTTTGGTGGTGGTCAGTTTATGAGGAACAACTTTTGAACTTCCATGCTGGGTTCAGTAATGACATCTGTTTCTGATACTGTTCTGAGGCGTTCTGTAAATTCTTTTTTTATCTCCTTTGACAGAGATTGCACGACACTTCCGTTTCGGTAGTCAGGAGGATGCTCATGAGTTCTTGCGCTACACCATTGATGCCATGCAAAAGGCCTGCCTCAACGGTTACACTAAGTATGAACAACTAGCTGGCTTGCTGTGTGCTTGGGAGAGAACACGGGGTTGAACTGATCTTGTAATTGCATCCTCTCATTAAATTTGCTTACTGAGGCATTAACTTTCCCATATATGGGGAAGGGGAAAAATGCATACTACATGAACAATAGTGATTAGGTCTACATTTCCTTGCTCTGGAAGTAAATATTAAAGCAAGTAATCCTTGCTTTAAAGATAGCAAAAAATCCTATCAAAGGAAAAAAAATGCAATAGCAATAGCACAGACTTTTTACCCACCACGGAAGGATGGGAAAGCAGAGCCAACCTTGAGCCTGGTGAGATTTGACCTGCCAAATGTCAGGCAGCCGGCAGTCAGCAGAAATAGCCTGCAGGAGTGCACCCTAACCACTGTGCCACCATGGATGTTAGGTTCTTGGTGTTCTTGAAGCTTGGTCATTTTCGTGAAGATGTTTTGTTACCAAACTAGATGACATCATTAGTGCACTGTTAACAAAAAGATTTGAGAAGAACAATCAAGGTCATAGTAAACCCAAAACCCATCAGTTTAACCCAGAGTTGTAGGTATTCTTTGCTCTTGAGAGGTGGAAATTCATGCCTGGTGATTTTGATTGCTTGTGTTTTAACTCATAAGTGGAAAACTGCATTTTATCAGATTTTTTTTGAACTTCATCCCCTATCATGCCTCATTGTAGGCCATGCTAGTTACAATTCCTGGAAAATGTAGTGTAGCAATGTTCCCTATCCTTGTTTAGGCCACCCAGTGTAAATCAGAGTTCCCCAGGGATCAATATTGACCTCCAAGGATCAATGGGATTATCAATTATTATTGTTAACTATTTATGGTTCTATGGTTTAACATTGTATTTATTACATTTTCATAAAATAAACGTTGGGGGTGAATGAACCATCTGAAACCTCATGAGGGGATCAATGAGCAGAAAAGTTTGGGGACCCCTGTTTTAAATGAAAGCATTTCTGCAATCTAGTCACCCAGTTGCTTGTCTTTTCAGGTTGGATCGTCAGACTCAGGCCACCACCTTGGTGCACCAGATCTTCGGCGGCTACCTCCGATCTCGTGGTGAGCACAGCTTAGTGAGGCCCCAGATGAGGGTGTGCTGGGAGGTTTCCTTTCCATGTTCTTGGAGTTTTAAATTTTGGCTAAGTCTGTTATAATATGGCATCTCCAAAATTCCCTTCAGTGCCCAATTCAGTTGATTTGTAGTTGCTTTCCAAACAGTGTAGACCAGGGATGTCAAACTCGATTTCATTGAGGGCCACATCAAGGTTGTGTTCGACCTTCGTGGGAGTGTGGGTTGCCGGGGGGGGGGGCGTGGCCAGCTCAACCTTACTCGTGTCGTGGGAGCTCTGTTTTCACTGGCAGAGAGTTGCAGGAGGCCGTCGCAGCCGAAAATGCAGCTCGGGAAGGCAGCACATGACGCTTCCAAGTTCCATTTTCGCTGGCAGAGGCACTATGGGCCGGTCCTTCACTGTTCCCAAAGTGGCCCCACGGGCCAGATCTAAGCACCCTGTGGCCCAGATGCAGACCGCGGGCCTTGAGTTTGACATTTTTGCTGTAGACGTTTCCTTCTAGTTTTTGGCTTCTTTCAAGGCTACGAAGGGGATATTTAGCATCTGGTTGCTTAGCTGATTTCAGTGCTGGTTTTGCTCAACGTAGAGACTGAAGGTCATGCCTCATCTGTCTCACTATGAAACGTGACATTGGCAGGGAGCTGTGACCGTGAAGAACAGGCAAGCAACTGTTCTGCTTTCTTTGCAGTGAAGTGCTCCGTGTGCAAGAGCGTTTCCGATACTTATGACCCATACCTGGATGTGGCTTTGGAAATTAGGGTATGCCAGCACTATTATTTCTCTTTCTTTCTTCCTTTAAAATCCAACTCGTAGGATGGTATCGCCTAGATGTCAGTTGTGATCATTAATGAAATATTGAAGGCCACCTTCTGAATTGCTTTAAACCATAGGGTAGATATGCTTATAGGAAGCTGTTCCAAGCATACTGTTTCTTGAAGATCAAGGCCTTTGCAGAAAAAGGGCAGCTGTCCTGTATGAAAAGGAGTAAAAGCCACTAAAATATGAATAGGAGGAAGTAGCTAGGTCACACCCACTTCTGGAAGACGATAATCCTTTTGCCCAGCTTGCTTTTCAGGTTTATTCCCCTCACTTAGATCTGGAATATCCAAAAGGGATACTATACTAGTAGTTGCAACATTGATAAGTAAGAGGGGGCAATCAAATAAGGAGAGAGATAGAAGAGGGATATGTTTGTCTGTGCATATGAATGCATATGATTATAGATACATCTTTGGGTCCAGAGGTACAGAGAACTAGAGATGGTTCTCAGGGAGACAAGGGTTACTTCCCTCTAGTTTGAACTTCTAGGTGGCTCAAGCTGAAGCTTCTTTAAATTTCCCTCTTCTTTTTATTACAGCAAGCTGCCAACATTGTACGGGCATTAGAATTGTTTGTGAAAGCTGATGTCTTGAATGGGGAGAACGCCTACATGTGTGCCAAGTGAGTACTCCCCCCCCCCTTGGCTTCCCTCTAGATTTCTCTGCTATGTGTGTAAACATAATTAGAAATATAGGTGGTTCCCACTTAGCAGTGTTTATTGGGACCTGGTTAAGTGACACCATCTTAAAGCACGGTGTCGTGTGTCTCTGCTGACTTAGGCTGGCAGTTCCAGCTGTGATCATTAAGTGAATCCTGCACAGTCACAGCATCCCACAGTCACATGATCGCTATTTGTGACCCACTGGCTTCCCCATTGACTTTGCTTGTTGGAAGCTGGCAGTGAAGGTCGCAAATGCAATCACATGCCTGGGATGCTGCAGCTATCGTGATTGTGAGCTGGTTGGGAAACACCTGACTAGTGATCATCTGACTGTGGGGCTGCTGAACCCTTGAGATCCAGCTTTAATTCTTCTTGGCGTTCAGCACCATTGGAACTTTGAATAGTTGCTGAACAAATGATTGTCAACCAAGGCCTTCCTATACGAACACACACACACACACACATATACTTGGTGGGAGGGAGGGAGGAAGGAAGGAAGGAAGGAAGGAAGGAAGGAAGGAAGGAAGGAAGGAAGGAAGGAAGGAAGGAAG
>JANHGC010001718.1:62130-75778 GCA_027560395.1 Boaedon fuliginosus
CAGAGGGATCTTTTGAGATGCAGTCATTGGTATATAGAGAGAAGAGGAGTGGAGAGAGCACACAGCCCTGGGGGGCTTTTGTGCTAATTGTGCAGGTATCTGATATGATTTTACCTAGCTTCACCTTTTGCTTTCTGTCTGTTAGGAAGCTTATGATCCAATTACAAGTGTGATCAGGTACAGCCAGCTGATTTAGTTTGGTTAGAAGAACATCTGGAATTATAGTATTGAATGCAGAGCTGAAGTGAACAAAGAGAACCCTTGCATAGGACTTTGGAGATTCAAGATGTTGTAATATGTAATGTAGAGTCATTATTTAGCCAAAGATACAAGCAATATTTAGTTGAGCTATTGTTTCTGATTAATCTATTCCTCAATAGTAGAGGTACTTACATTCCCATAGGAACTACAATCCCAATTAGGAATGCAGTGTATACTTTGTCAAAAACTAAAGCATTGTGCAAAGCTAAAGGCTCTCAAAGAAAAAGCAAATATGGTTTAAGAGAAGCCATTAGAAGATTTATAACAATCCGGTAGAGGTTTGCCTTAATGGTGCATCATTATAACAGGATGCCTTACAGCTTCCCACACTGTACACATTACAAATTGGTATTTTGCCTGCTGATGTTGGACGGGAAATGTTGAGAATATTTTGTTTGGCAGTAATTTATACACAAGCCTTCTCACACTTTTAAAGATTATCCTAAGGTGCAGTGGGTAAGAGAGACAACTTTCACAGATATGTAAAAGCTGTTTTCTATAAACAAGAGATTAAACATTTTTAAACATCCAGAAATTATTTAGAAGTGACTCAGACACTCCCCCAATTCACTGAAGTACAAGGAGAAGGAGGTTAGCCAGATTTTTAAGATTCTGATATCATAGTGTATTCCAATAAAAGTAGTTTTAACCTTCCCGTAAAGTGGATTTCCTACTATGGTCTACCTAGTGGGCCACATGTAATTGTGTGATTTACTGAAAAGACAAAAAGTTGGCTAGAAGAAACATGGATGTATTCTTTATGTTCATGTGAGACCGCTCCTTGATTCAGAATATCTACCATCAAATTGGCGTAAACATTTGGTGACTATGTAGATTTTCTCCATTACAATCTCCATGCTGTTTATAAGACTTAAAGGGAGACTCTTATGAATGTCTAAGTATGTTTTAAAAATTTAATAAGGCTATATAATTCTCCAATCATACACAGGCATAACGTGGGCATTTGGTACCTGGGCTGGATATTTTAATTGGTCCATCACACTTAAAAGAAATCAATAGCATGAGTGAAAGTGATCTGGTATGATAAAATATTAACAGAAACACCCCACCACCCAATTTCCCAATCATTCTGAGTTTTTTAAAAAAAGATCTAATATGTGGCCAACTATTTGAGTTTTATATAATGACTTAACACGAAGTTATGGCTGTTATGCAGGCCCAAAATTCCTAAGCCACTCCCAATCTGACCCCCAGAACATGGAAGAAATATATTTCTGGGAAATTCAATCACCAGCCTTGGAGGTCAGATCAAGAAGCTACTGGGTAGGCAGTATATCAGCAGAATTCCAATTTGTCCCTAGAGTACATGTAGAAACCTGAATACGATTGGATAGTACTTAATTTACATAATCTTTTAACTGAAAGACAACATACCTGTAGCTTTAGGTAGGAGTGTGGAAGTGGTGTGACAGAGACTTACCAGTCTCTTATTTCATCCCCCAAACTCCACAGCTGTTTCTAAATTTTCCTTTCCATTCTAATACAGCAATAGGAATGACATACTGTATTTACCCAGCAAATTCTCTATCTGAATTCCCACAAGCTCATACCTGTTGATACACCTTTTCAGTTGTGAAGTATGGTGCTGAAATAGATCAGTGAATCGACTAGCATTCTGGATCAATAGCTTTTATATGTAATGAATGAGCAGGGCTGCATTTTATTACTGTTAGAGGTCTCACACACCTCCTCCCCCTCCCACACGCAATAGCAAACAGGGAAAAGAAGGGGTTCTGCATAGAGGCCCAATGCGGGAAACTGCAGAATTTCCGTACATGAGAAAAGTCAGCTTGGGAGAGCTTTCCGAAAAAGCTGCATGGTTTTGCTGGGTTCGGAGAGGGGTGGCTTCCGAGGGGAGCAAGTACCAACCAGAGTCCTTTCAGCCTTGTAAGAAGTTAATTATTCTTTCAGCAGAGCTTAACCTGCCTTGCATCAGTTGTAACTTTGTTGTAGCTGACTCTCTGATGAGTCCACCTTCTCCATCATCAAAGGTTAGTTTGAGTGCATTAGCTTTGATTATAGTGCTCAAATACTAGCTGGGGATGTAGGTTACATTGCATAATGACTGAACTGATACAACTAAGTGGGATTTTTTTTAAATTTCAATGATGTAGAACACTTGTTGGTAAGAGCCTCGGTGGTGCAGTGGTTAAATGCAGCACTGCAGCCTATCTGCTGACTTGTTCAGCAGGTTGTCAGACTGAATCTCACCATGCTCAAGGTTGACTCAGCCTTCCATCCTTCCAAAGGTCGGTGAAATGAGGGCCCAGAATGTTGGGGGCAATAAGCTGACTCTGTAACTGCTTGCAGAGTGTTGTAAAGCTCTGTTAAGCAGCATATAAAATCTGAGTGCTATTGCTATCCATGTTGCAAGCCGCCCAGAGTTCTTCAGGAATTGGGTGGCATAAAAATGTAATAAATAATAAACACCTGAACTAGCATTTCTAGCATTTCTTGGAAAGGTTTTGAAGAAAAATAGGAGCAGGATCATTGTTAATCATTCTCACTTTTTTTCTTGATTTTCCAACACAACAGGATTTATGTTGAACTGCTATCGTAAGATATATTAAAAATTGACAAGGTATCCTTGCATGAAAGGTAATTTCTCCAAACCAGCACCTTCTGTGCAATGGGTGATTTCCCAGCATTCAAAATTCTACTTCATGTTGCAGATTATTTTCTTCTTTCCTCTACTAAATCTTTAGGTTTCACCCCCTCATGCCCTTTCTTCTGGGGCAGTTTTACTTCATGCAGTTTAAAAACAAAAAAACCACACTCAGCTAGAAAAACAGCTTCCTGTAACAATTTACAAGATCAGTTTCTGCATTCCCGCTTACATTGTAAAAATACCCGACGCAAAAAAATAGCAAGCGAGGAACCTTTCTTCTTTTTTTAATGACAATGGGACTTTTAGGAAAATTCTGAGGAAAATGCTGGAGTCGAAGATTTCGTCGAAGAACGACATGGCGAAGCAGAAGGGCGGAGGGCTTGACTTCGAGGGGAGCAAAGTCGACCCCGCTCCCAAGCAGGAGCAAGTTTTGCTAGCTCCCGACTCTCTGAGCCGCTGTTACCGTAGTAGGCTGCTACGACACGGACGAATGAGTAATTACAACGAATTACAATTACAATTAATTCCCAAAGCAAATAGCGTGGACGTAAGTGGCTCCACCTATTTCTGGTCGCCTTGGGACATCAGCTCCACACGGTTCCACTCTGCCCTCCTGCAGCCGAGGCGTGTAACCCCGAAGCCTCGTCCCCTCCCGGTCTTGCCGAGATGCGGTAGCTTCTCTTCCTCCAGCGGGCGCACCTCAGACCCAGCAGAAACCGCCGGTTCTCCACACCCCACGCCCCCCGGCCTCTTGGGTGGGGCTTGGTGGCATTATAAGCCCCGAAGCGCGTCCTCCATCACGTGGCACAAAAAAAGCCGCGCCTCTTTTCGGGAGGTTGAGAAGGAACTTGCAGAGGGGATCGGCGGCGGCGACTGCTCCGCACTGCCGCCACCTCGGCAGCCGTTCAACCCCGCTTGGCAACATGGAGGAAGAAGACGAGACCGCCGGTTTCGGTGAGCGGGTGAATGGCGGGCGAGGGAGCAACGCTCCTATCTTGCAGTGCCTGCATCGCGGCGGGGAAAAACGAAGCCTTCATCTTCGAGTGGCAGTAAAGGGGGGAGTGGCCCTCATACGCGCAGCCAAACTGTCCTTGGGATCCGCCGCGCTGCGATCGGGTGATCCCCTCCTCCTCCTCGCGCCTCCCCCCCCCCCGCCGCTTGAGAGATCCTGGCTTGCGGGATCGCGTTGGAGGCTTGTTAGTAAGGAGGCGAAGCAGCCGGGCAGGGAAGAGCCGAGAAGCCATGGGGCTGGTGGTTGCTCAAAGGGCGAAGGCATTGGCAGGCAGGCAGGAAGGTGGGGTTCGGGGACAAGATCAGCCCCACCGTCTCGGGCGTCGGGATGTGCTGAGCGAGTGACCGGGGGACGAAGTTGGGGGCAGGGGGTCCCTCAAGTCTGCCTTGTTGGGAGAGGCGGGGCCGGTACCCGAATTGCGGGGCAGCTGCCCCGGGCTGGGCTGGGGGGAGCTTTCCGATCGCGCCCTGCAGCTGTTGTGCCCTCTGGCTCTCGGGGCAAAAGACAGCTGGTTCTTTCTTTCTCGGGGACGAGAAGTTCGGCGTGGAGTTGCTGGCCGCGGCGGGGAAATGGCGCGTTCCGGCTCTTGCGGTCTCGGACTCCCTTGGAACCGCGGCAAATTGGGGACAGGGAGCAACCGAGCCGCTGGGCTGTTGGTGAAGACAAGGAGGCGAGCGGAGAAGCATTACCCGGATGGCGAAAGGGGGCGTTGGGCATGACAGCAGGGGAACAGCTGCAGCGGGTGGCAGCTGCTTGCCTTTGCTGCCGGTCTTGCTCTCTTACGCCAACCAGACTTCGGACTGCGGGAAGAGGAAACCCGCTGTCGTCTTTGGGCCTTGGTAGCGGCGGCCTGACTGGTGTACCCGGCTTGCCAGCTTTTGCTGCCATGCCACTTTCGTGGGCTCTCTGTGGACTGAGTAGTGAACGGAAGTGGTGTGAGCTCCATGTCTAAGTTCTGTCTGTTCAGCCTATTGTGTGATGTCTGGGAGGCCCTGGACCTTAGCCAAGCCCTTTCCTTACCAAACTCAAAGTACTAAAGCTTGTAAGTAGGTATGGCAGTAAGAAGAGTGTGCAGCTCACAGCTTGGCAGTGCTCAGAAACTGCAGCAGGGTACCTTTTCTCCCTAATCTGCTTCCCTGGCTTCATCCTGGCAAAGGAGCAACACACCCAGGCTGGAAAGCTCTGAAGCTTTTGTCAAGGCAAAACTCTGGCATGTTTTGCATAAAAAAAGAGAGAAATGGATAGACTCCTTTCCTAACTGTGCTGTCAAAATAAATAAGGAACTGGGATCAATTCAGAAATGCTGTGGTAAATTTGTAAACGTTGCTAAAACGTCAATATATGTGTTTTCTGCAAAACTCTCTTAAGTTGAGAAACAATTCTTACGTATTTATAGCTTAACTCTTGTCACTATCCAACAACGGGCATCCAAGTTAGCATGTTAGTCTTTCTCATTCATAAAAGTGTGCATAGCCCTAGGAAAGAGATGTGCAGTTCACGTAGTGACCCAGAATATATATTGGAAAGAAAGTGGGAATAATTGTAATTTACCTGCTTTATTTGCTTTCTGGCTTTGATAGTGTTCAGATGTATTGTTCTAAAATTTCCAGCATCTTATGTAGGTAGGAAGATAGAAACTGCGATACCAGTTCATCCAGAGAGCTAAAGACTGAAATAGGCAGACTACCTAAAAGGAAAAAAAATGGTTTAGATCTTGCAGTAAAAATACATGTGTTTCTTTTGGGCTTATAAATGAAGCATGAGCCCAGTTGTACAGTCTGCTTCAAAAAGACTGAGCCTTCACTTACTCAACCTGGTATGTGTGACAGTACAATGGAGGGACTGCCTCAGCGCTGTCTTTATAATTAATTTCATTCATGTTGGCTCTAAATTCACTGATATTCTGAATGTTGAGAGCATCTCTGCAGTGTTGTTGCACCAATCAGTGTGTATGACCCAGTTACGGGTGAGTAGCTGACTTACAGATTTCCCCGGTGGAATTGGGCATCAGATTTCTGCATTGCTGAAGTGATAGAGGCCTGCTTTGTTTATTTGGCATATTCTGTCACAGAAACAACACCTGGAATTTTTTAAAACTTTGAGTTAATATTGTGGGTGCTCACACCAGAATTTCTTTTAATATGGATGGGGTTGAATTTGTGGTTTCATCAGAAATCAGCTTTGAATTTTGAATGGCTTTGATTTAGAGCAGTTTGGACACATCATTTAATTCCAGAGATCTGGACTGCAGATGAAAGACATGGGAGCTGCAGCTGGTACTAGAGAGGGAAGCTGCGTGCACATATGCCCCTGCCATCTACACACTTGTTCTTGATTGATCTGTACATGAACATTCCAGCTGTGTTGCAGACATCATGCTGTTATTCTAGGGAACTTGTCTGGTAAGAGAGAAATACTGTAATGGTAAAACAACCTATGCAACTGTTTTCTCACCTAGCGTGCATTGCAAGTGCTGGATTAGATGTTCAGCAATAGATAATCTCTCATTTGGGCAAATGGCAGGCTGCCCAGTTCTGCTCATATATCACTCAACCACCTGCTATATTTTCAACCTCGATGTGCTGCCCAGTCACATGGAGGCATCCTGTACATTCGGCAACAGAGTAACTTAGGGGCAATGGCAGATCCAGGGGTAGATGATCAATAGCCTTTTGTCTTAGACTAACAAGGCACTGCAAAGTGGGGCTCAATTTAAGATGAGGTTTCATTGCTAGTGCAGTTGACCATATTTAGATTAATTTTCTGTTTGATATAAGTTTTGTGAAATTACTTCTGATACATTTTTCTGAAAATAAAACATAAGTACAGCAATATTCCATTCTAGAATGGCTGCATTATTTTTTAAAGTATTTCAGTTACACCAGATAGAAGGGGTTTTCCCAGCTTGGGTATGATTTTATTCAACTTATTTCCCCTTTAAATGTAAAATATTGCAGCACATAGAGCTGGGAAGAAGGGAAATGTTGAAATGATGCACCTCCGAAATTTCCTGCTTAATGGACTGAACAAGGTTTACAGTTTGCATTGTTCACCTAGAGCAGCGGTGGTTAACCTTGTTGGCACCAAGTGCCGAAACGTGAGTGCATGGGCGCCGAAAAGGAACCAAGTGCCGAAACGTGCACATTGGCCACCTGGTCTTTTGGCTTCTAATGGCATGCACGTGCTAGCCAGCTGGTCTTTGCGTGTGCATGCGCATTAGAAACCAGAAGACCAGGTGCACATGTGCACACCGGGAGCTGCTCTTCCAGTTTCCAGCGCTCCTGTGTGCGCAAAGACCAGCTGGCCAGCATGCACTGGAACCTGGAAGAGCCACGGGTGACAGTTGGCATGCCTGGAGAGATGGCTCTGCGTGCCACTTCTGGCACTCGTGCTATAGGTTCGCCATCACGGACCTAGAGCCATGTTTCTTAGGGAATTGTGAGAATTGAAGACCACGTATCTTAAAGTTGCTGAGGTTGAGGAACCTTGACTTAGAGCAGGAGTGTCAAACTGAATTTCATTGAGGGCCGCATCAGGGTTGTGTTTGACCCTGGGGGGCTGAGGTAGGCATTGGCCAGGGTGGGCGTGGCCAGCTCGATGTCACTCATGTTGACAGGTGCCTGTGGCGGCCCAAGTGCTCTGCCAGTGAAGATGGCCTCCTGAACTCCATTTTCAGCTGGGATGGCCTCCTGAAACCCTCAGCTAGTGAAAATGAAGCTCAGGAGGGCCACATGCAGCCTTTGTGAGCCCCGTTTTTGCTGACAGAAGCACCGTGGGCCGGTCCTTCGCTGTTTCCAGGGTAGTCCTGTGGGCCAGATCAAAGCACCCTGCAGGCCAGATTTGGCCCCAGGCCTTGAGTTTGAAACCCCTGACCTAGAGAGATTAAGACGAAGAAAAGAGTCTTGTTGCTGCTTGTCTAGGATTAAATTGCAGAGGGAAAAAATGAGTTTCTTTCCCTGCTTGCCATCTGGGCATCACTTTTAATCTGAGCACATGGATTAGTGTGTGCTTCCAGGGAATACTGTGAGTATTATTTTGGGGGAGGAATTCAGAATAGGCTTGACTATATCTCTCACCACTTATAGTACATTCTGAAATTTATCATTGGTTCAGCTCCACTGGCCTATTTTGTTTACAGAGAAGCTAAATTTAACCAGATTTGCATGGGTGTTGTCAGGTTCTTGTTTCAACCAAAGAGGAAGTGGGGGCACTCTTCAAATGAATGCAGTTCTCTTGCAATTATGATAGTAAGAATTTCCAGAAAAAAATAGATAGTCCTTGATTTACAATCACAATTGGGATCAGAATTTCCATGTCTAAGCAAGGTGATTTATTAAGCAAGTCATCTCCAATTTTACAACCTTTTTTTACCATGATTGCTAAGCAAATCACTGCAGTTAAGTGAATCAGACGTTGTTAAGCTAATCCAGTTTCCCCCATTGACTTTGCTTGTCAGAGGCTGGCTGGGAAGAGTGCAAATGGTGATCACATCATGACCCCTTTGCCAAGGGCCTGAATTTTGATCATGTGACCATGGGATATTGCAGTGGTTGTTAAGTGCAAGGATCAGAGATGTAAGACACTTTTTTCAGTGCCCAGTGTAACAGTTGCTAAATGCATTGTTGTGAGTCATTATTATGGGATTGTCAGTAAACAATCTCACTCATTGCACTGAATTCTAGGAAATAGGAAATTGGCCACTCAGGGAATTGGGACCCATTAGGCTACCATAGAAGTGCCTCTTAGTTCGATGTCCTGGTGCAGGGGAACCCTTGTCTTAGTAAGGTTTTTTTGGTCTTATCTTATTTAAGTTTGAGAATAGGGAGAAAAATTGCTTTGTGTGCAATCATGAAATGAACGCCACATCCTCTGTAGCACATTGTTCCTCCTCTAACTGGGTGCTTGCCCCACATCTCAGTTCCGCTTCTTGAGTTATCATGCAGATGTGATCCTTCTCTCTTTCTGATTCTGTTCTCTCCTGAATGTGACTTGTCATCGATTCAGAGGGGCCTTTGTTATATCTCATTGTGTGTCCTATTCTTGGTGTTTGTGGTTGGATAGGGCCAGGCAACTGCAGGCTTTATTCACTGTATTATCTCTTTACATATTCTTTCATTTTTCTTGCAGTTTCCTGAATTTGGTTATCTTCTGTAACAATGCAGTCACGTCCTTGGCTGTCTGCTTTGTTAGAATATAGTCATAACATTTTGCGGATTATATTTAATAGCATTTTACATGTCTGTTCTAAGGGCTAGCTAATAAAAGCTGTAGATCCTGGATACAAACAGCATAAGATATGGTCTCATGTTACATGAAATTGCTATAGAAATGTGCATGTATTCACTGGCAGCTGCTCTGGGTCAGGGAACAACCGACAGCTGCTGGTAACCAGAGACTTGGCTGCTTCTGTTCTGGGCTTGAAATGTCTCTTTTAAATGGGACGGTAGTTAAAGTAGTTCCAGGAGTACTATGAAAATTCAATAGGTTTTATTTGCTGATACCCTGAATGCCTTTGGGTTGCATCAGGGACTGTTCTCTAGCTTACTGACTTGCTATGATACCATTAAGTGAAGGATTATGGAATAAAAGGTATAGTCCATTTGGATGGTTGGAGAAGACTTAATTACATAATTGACACACACCCACTTTAAAAAAAGGGGGGGGGCTAGCTTGCTTTAAGGAACGGGCAAACAATTATGAGATTGATCTTTATTGCCAGAAGGTGGGGCTCTTTTCCAGAAATCTCATACTATTAAGTTAGCATTTATGCCTCACTGAATCCGAATGCTAGTGAATACCAACGTTAGGCTTTATTCCATAGGGTATTATGATTTTAGAGCCTACGTATCTCTCTTTTCCAGGACAGAGTTGGCATTTTGAAAAGTAGAGATGAGAAGCATTTGTGGTGCCATGGTTGATGGGCCTTGATTTTTCCTTGATCAAAACAGAGAGTACAGGAGGGATTAATGGGTCACTGCTAGATAAGATACAATACTATTCTAATGTTACATTACATGTTGTGTGCAGGTGAAAACAAAGAACTATTGTTTTGTGTTAGATTGCAAAATTTCTGATTCTGAATCTTTTATTGATAGGGGAAGAGAGGCGGGGTATAAATTAAATAAATAAATATATAATAAATATATATTAAGAGTTAAGAAGTGGATTTTTATTTTAGTTTAGGTTTTTTTTTTACAAAACCCATCCCTTTATGTGAGGCTCACAGTGTGATATTCCTGGCCTTGGTTTCATTCATTTCTGCAAAAAACTTGCAGTGGAACAATAACCTTGCACTCTTTGGCAATCTTGGGCACCTGGGAAAAGGGTGGCTTGCAATGAAGCGGTGGTTTTGGGGTAAGTCATTTCAGAAGCATGTCAGTTTAGTCAGCACTGTTCCAGATAGCCTTGCTCTAGAGATGCATAAGTTTTGATCTGTTTTCACATGTAGGAATGTTGCTGAGAACACAAATTCTATCTTAAAATACATCTCCTGGTTGCAGTGGTAAGAAAACGGAATTGGGTAATTGATTTGACTTTGTGCTGTGTGTTTTCTGCTTTGGCAGAGATTAATTAGAAAAATGCAGATTTGCTGAGGATTAACTATGTCTCTTCAATTTCTTTGAAAAACAATGCTTTAGAAATAGTTAATTTACATCCACATTTGATTGATGATTGCAATTCCAGTAGAGTGTTGCTTAGGCACCTCATTTTAGAGGAAGGTGAAGAAATCCAGTTTCTTCTTACTAGCCACCACTAAGGTATTGGGAAATACACCCAAATGTAAATAGGATAGTAAATCTAAGAGAAGTGTTGCCTAGCCATAAACAGCTTCATCTTGCTAATAGCAAAATTGTTTGTTGTCTAGTCCTTACTTGACTGTGAAAAAAATCAAACAATTTGGAAGAGCAGTATTGATTTTTTTTTAATATGGTGAAAGGCTTTAACTAAATAAAACAAATGGAAAAACGAACAAGAGAAAGAAAAAAAGAGCCTCTATATGCATTCATGTCTTATATAGATTATATGCATATTAGGTTTTTCACAATGGCCATATTTCATTACAAATACTCTATGTACTCTACATGTGAAAGCATCTTGTTTGTAGGTTGCATGTAACTTACATGCATAATCTGAAGCTGGGTGGGACTGCTTGGTGTTTATGGTGATGTATTGATCCAGTATCTGGTCAATACATTAGGTGGGGCAGGTATGGGGCAGAATGCAATCCTGGTGCAATCCTGAAAAGATGGAGTGTGGTTCTGCTGTTTATCCACTGGGATTAGGGATATTACCATTGTTGGTCCTGGGAGGGACTGCAGTTCCTCATCTTAAGACTGGTGTGCAGCTTGTGGTCCTTCTGGCAGGTGTGGCCAGGAGAGCCTTTGCATAAGTTCATGTTGTGCCATCACCTGCAACTTTCCCTCAATTGGGAAGTCTTTCAGACAGTCATTCATGTCCTGGTCACCTCACAATTGAATTATTGCAATGTGCTTTGAAGGAGCTGTTTTTGAAGAGCATTTGGTAGCTACAGCTGGTGCAAAATGCAGCAGTTCGAGCAGTAATGAGTGCCTTTTGCTATGCCCATGCGTCATTGCAACTACATGAGTTGCAATGATTACCAATCGGCTTCCAAGTGCAATTCTAGATTTTGGTAATAAAATAAATATAGTCAAATAAAGGACTGTATGGCATAGGACTGTGGTGGCGAACCTATGGCATGCGTGCCCGAGGTGGCACGAAGAGGCCTCCCTGCTGGCATGTGAGCTGTCGCCCCACGCACATGTGCACACGCCTCCCGCGATTTGCATTTTGAAAAAAGGCCATCCCACTCACCCTGGCACTATACTTGCTTTTTTTCCTTTTTCCAAAGCACAGCTGATTGGTGCAGCAATCAGTGCAGGTACGGACTGTCGTGCAGGTACGGACTGTCGGCACGCAAACCAGAAAAGGTTAGCCACCACTGGCATAGTACCTGAATATCTGAGTGATCTCCAATCATTTCTGCTCATAGCAGTTTGTTCTGGGAAAAAGGGTGCACTTTTAAACATTGTGGAATTATTACAGCTTCTCCCCAGAGATAAAGATGGTGCCCTTTTGTCCCAGGTCTGGGGTTGATGTTTTATATTTGGGGACCCCTCTTTTCTTTGATTTGTTTTGCTTTTATGACAGTCCAGGCTGTCTGTGTGGTTTTTGTTTTATTTGTTTTATGTATTTTTTTTGGTTTCGTATGCTGCCTAGTGTCCATTTGAGTTGGGTGGCTATAACAAATTTAGATAAATAATTAAAAATCGGGTCTTCTATCCTTGAATAAATGGAGTCATAAATATATGTTTTCATAAGGATGAAACTGTGATCTTTTAAGCACTAAAAAGAGTGTGGAGAATCTTTCCAGCCATCAATTTTCAGGCAATAGGGGTATATAGATAGTCCTTGAGATACAACCATAATGGAACCTGCAGATTATAGTTGCATGTCACAATGGTCATTAGGTGAAGTGTCTCATCTAATGACCCCATCCCTGCTCTCCTCTATGAATTGTTAAACGAACATGCCAGCCGTTAAGTGGAGTCATTCAGATTTGGGGAAGGTCTTTAGCTCCCAAGGCCTCCCATACCTCCTGAGATGCTCTGTGCTCTGCTCCCCACCCGTTGGGACCCCACGGGCCTTTTTTCCACTCCCCCCAGATCTCTCTCAGGTCCTAGGCCTGATTCCTACCCACCAGGCCAAACACCCCCTCCTCACTCATTATTTGAAGAGCTCCAAGGACTTCCAGACCATTGGAATGGATTGCTTCTTTCCAATCCAAAGAACTGCACAATCATCGCCTGTATGTAAAATACGTTTGTGTTTCAAATGTGGTTTCTTTATCTTGGCTTCCCTCACACAGGGCTCTTCCTCATGGCTGACTTAATGTGCTTTCTAACTATTTGAGACAGCAGGAAACTATTCTGGCATAACATTGGCAGCCCTTATGGACCGTCTCTGTGCTGCTGCTGGCAGAAGGCTGGCAAATGGCACTGAGGTTGTGCACTGTGTGCAGGTCTGTAAAAACAAAAAATGGTGGGTTCCCCTGACTTTGTGGCCTGTCTCCTCCCTCACCCCAAAAATGTCATCAGCCAGCAGAAAAATATCCACCACCCTTTCTTCTTAAGGATGTAGAATGGTGCTAAGAAAAAGGTGAGTTATGTCAAGAGCCTAGATCAGTAGATCTAACTATTTGTTGAATCCCCTTTATGTTTGTACAAGTGTTTTGTTTAGATGTTTCACAGGGAGCTGATATAATATTTGGACACTTGTTGAACATGTGTTCTTTCATGAATCAACACTGCTAATTAAACACAAGGCTTTTCTATCAAATTCATCTTCCAGTGTCCGAGAAGATAGTTCCTGGTAAGTTTAGCTGCTAATCCTCACAACCGGTAACCTGCTATCCACTATATTTCTAGTAGTATTTGTATTCCTATGTTGGAAGAATATTAAACTTATGTTCAGAAGCAGATGAAAAAAAAAGGGGGGGTGCATCATAAAGTAGGAAAAGTGTCCTGATTTTTTTTTCTGTTTGTTTACCACTCCCACCCCCTCCAGTCAGCTTTCCAGTACACACACCCTGCTGTGTACTGGAAAGATAAGGAAGCAGGGAAGGAACAAAGGAAGGAGGAACAAAGAAAGGAAGATGGAGTGGAATACCAGTGTACGAGGACGGAGGAGGGAGGGAGGGAGGGAGGGAGGAGGAAGGACGGACGAGG
>JANHGC010001718.1:84198-106852 GCA_027560395.1 Boaedon fuliginosus
AGTCTTTTTAAGGCACCAACAATCAGACAGAAGCCTTTCCGAGATTCTTTGTTTAGAACAGCAGTCCCAGTTCTCCGGCAGGCTGCCAACCACTTGGTCAAACTTGCCAAAACTGCGAGATAAGGTTGACACAGTAATTAAATCGGAATACTTAACAGAATATTCAGAGTTCAGACTACAAGCAAAGACTTCTTCCAAACAGATACACACGAGATCAGAATCTTCCGAACACCAACCAGAAACACACAATCCGTATCCAACGAGTTGTTCTCTGCAAGGATCCATTCCCAACCACACCCCTTTTTAAGTCCTATGGGGTGTGGCCAATTACTGGTCAGTTGTGGCTCGGCCTCTTCCCTTCCTTTGCTGCTGCTGCTGCCTTCTCATTAACCTCTGTGATCTTGTGTTAATCAGGGCCTCTTCTCCTCTGCTATCAGAAGCCGAGGCTTCTGATAACTAGTGGGCGGCCCAGCCACAGGCCCAGTATCAGCAGCTGGTTCCTCCCTTCCATCCGACTCTGACTCCAGGTCTCCCTCCAAGTCAGAATCAGCTGCCAGATCCACAGCACACTGCTGTGCCACAACACCATGTCACCAGCCTTTTACGTGGAAAAAATGAGCATCCTTAGCCACAGCATCAGATAGTTGGTCAGTCTGGTTCAGGGGTGGGTTCCTACCGGTCTACCAACCGGTTCCCTTGGTGCAGGCATTTTGGTGCATGCATCACCTTCCACCTGAAAATTTAGCTACCAGTTCGGCCAAACCGGTAGGTAAATCAGCTGTTTTGGGGGGCTGAGGTGATGCGCGCGCAGTGCATGCCTCACCCGCATCAATTTAGGCCCGAAAAACAGCTGACTACTGGTTCAGCCAAACCAGTTGCTAAATTTTCAGGCCTAAGGTGGCTAAATCAGCTGTTTTTCGGGCCTGAAGTGATGTGTGTGCATCAATTTAGGCCTGAAAAACAGCTGATTTAATTAGCTTAATTCTAACAACGGGTTCACTGAACTGGTAATTATTTTAACAACTGGTTCAGCCAAAGTGGTTGAAACCCACCACTGACACTCATCTAGTTGTTACACAGCAAGAAAGTAGTTTTACAAAAGAACTCCAGTCATTCACTAGAGATGATACAGATACTCCTTAACATACAACCATTCGTTTAGTGACCATTCAGAGTTAAAACAGCAGTGAAAAAAATGACATGTAAGAGTTTTTCACACTTACAAATGTTGCAGCATCCTCTTTGGTCACATGATCAAAATTCGACTGCTTGGGAGCTGGTGCGTATTTATGACAGTTGCAGTGTTCCAGGGTCATGTGATCACCTTTTACAACCTTCTGATAAGCAAAGTCAATAGGGAAGTCAGATTCACTTAACAACCATGTTACTATCTTAACTACTGCAGCGATTCACTCAACAACTGTGGCAAGAAATGTCGTAAAATGGGGTAAAACTCACTGAACAAGTGTCTTGCTTGCCAAAGGAAATTTTGGGTTGAATTGTGGTTGTTAAGAACTACCAGTATTTATTCAGTCTTGAGGGATAGCTTAGTAGATAGCTATTATTTGATCAGAAGAAATTATTTTCAAAAATTCATGCCTGGTGCTGTTGATAGCATCTCCAAACAAGAAGAGGAATAGCCACCAAAAAAGTAAAGATCATTTAATTTCCATTTAAAATATATAGAGTGAGCAATATTTTAGGGAGAAAAAGGCAAAATAATGTTTTTACTTTTCTACCATGACTACCTCATTATTATTCTGAAAAGTTAATTACATAGTTTTATTCTATTAGTAAACTAATTTGTTTTTATAATTAGCAAAGCAAGTTTCAAGCCTGATTGACTCTTTATGTTACTAAAGTTAATACTTGATTGTTTGGAAAGTCATTTAGGGAGTCAACCAAGTTAAATGCACATCATTAGCCAACAGAGAAATTTTAAATCAGGTTTGTGCTTTGGTTATCTGCAAGTGAGGCTTAGCTGTTTCCTTTTCACATAATTTTCTTCTGGAAATAACCTGGTTCTTTTTTGATGCTTGGGACTGCAATTCCCCTGAATCTCATTATCATAATGAAAGTTAAATTATATTAGTTATAAAGTACCTAGAAGAGATCCAGTTTGTCTCCTTCAAAAATATTATGTGAACGCCAAAGTATCTTCAAATTGTTTCTGCAGTGTCTATCCATCCATCCATCTATCTTATATCTATCTCCAACGCAGCAACACATTTTGGCAATCTGTGTTGTCTAGTAGTAACACTGTGAAAATTGGTAATTTTGCAGGCTTGTGTCAGATTGGGAGAAGATATCTTATGATACCCAGTGACTTGAACAAAAAATCCCCCACAGCTGTACTTTTCAGAAAAGAGAGGGAGACTGGCTGTGTGATTCTTTCTGCTCTCACAGATGTTAGGGACAGCTGTTTCCCAGGTGGCTGTTAGATCCATTTGTAAAAGTCAGTAGAAGAGGATCTGCTTTGGAAGGGGTGTGTGAGAGTGAGAGCCAGGAGGTGTCCATGGAAACCAGGCCTCCACTCCAAAGAAATCCCAGACCGTGCGTGACTGGGGTTCCATTTCAGGTATGAATGAACAGAGTGGATTTATAGTATAGGCTTCATTTTAGCTTCAAGAGTGAGAAGCAAGCCTCACAGGCTTGAAGTTAAGACCTTTCTCTGTCACTGTTAATGTTTCTTGCTCTGATGCTAAAGCAGTAGGTATCTGCCAACAGGAAAACAGGATGTGGTAGCATCAGCAGCTGAGGGCAGGAAGTTCTGCATTGTCTGGCAAAATCTGCAGGTAGGATCCTTAGCATATGTTTGGCATTTTTTAAACCAGAAAGGGCCTCTTTGATAATTAAAACAGATTGTCCCATTTTTCAAAGTTGGCTTGTCATCCAAATGGATTTCCTGCTTAAGGGCATTTTAGAAACACCGATTTAGGATATTTTCCATCTATCTACCCCAGACATCAGCTGAGGCTTGGAAATGGTAAGACCAGAGGCAAATTTGTGTTATGTCCTTAACGCTTGGCTGCATTAAAGGTTTATTTATTAACTTCTGTTGCATTTCTTTTTCTTCCTAGGAGCAGCATTTGCATGGCTGAAGAGCAGCCAATTATTTTCTCAACACAATTTGATCAGTGGTGAAATTGTTGCATAGTTTTGAGAGATGGATTTCCCACAAACTCTCCAGCCTCATCTAATAAGGGCTTGAATGCATTCTGAGAAGAGAAAAAAAGAGATAAGTTTAATAGAACCAATCCATACATATATGAGGAAGGTATGGGACAGCACTGAGATACACATATTTTCCTGTTTGAGGACATTTTTTGTCATGAAGCTACTAGGCTGCAATGCATACAGAAAAATTAAGCGTTAGATTAGCAAGAATTGTGGAGCAAAGTCCTGTTGTTGGGAGCAGGAAGAAAGAGTGACTGCCTTGTACAAATAGCTACTGACACATTAATGTGTGTGGTTCCTTTTATGGTTGGCATGTAATAAGCTGAGATAGGAGGGATGACAGGAAGATGAATTGTGCCAGTGTAAAAGGCTGTTCTAAAAGTGTGATTCTTTTTCTTTGTGGCCTCCTCCCCTAGTTTTCTGGGTTAAAGCCAATGCCTTTCTCCAATCAGCAGAGGGCAGCGCAGACCCAACTTTTCAACTTTGGGCTCAGCCTTGAATGATGTGAGGGATTGTCCTTAAAAAACAAAACACTAAGATATTATAAGTCCGCTAGGTATGGCTACTAATAAAACAAAATGGCTGTTCCTTAGCTGAGCTTGTGCCAGCTCCTTCTGGAATCATGTCTTCCTTGTGATTAGGGAAATGAGCCTTTACTTTTTTCCTTTCCCTAGTAGCTTTCCCTAGATGCAGATCAATTGCTGCTACTCCTTTATTGATGTTTCATGTATTCAGAATATGTTTGCCACAAAGTAGAGGTGCAAAGGTAGACAGAACTATTCGGAAGATTAATAATAGGAGCAAATGGCAGGGTTTCTTAGGGCACTTGTTGATATTCTTTTTTCTACAGAGGTTTTAAAGCTATAGGAAACCAATTCTCCCCAGGTTTTGGTCATTCCAGGTCCAGGAGCTTCTTCCCAGTAAGCTGAGTGCTCTTGACACTTAGATCCTGTGCAGAAGAAGTCCCATCCTTCCATTCCAAGATGAAACAAACACCTAAAAGTGTTTAGTTGGAAGAAGTGAAGAGGCAAAACAAAGAATAATGAGTTAGGGTGGATGACAGAAGTGCTTTTTACTACTTCTCCCATTAGACATGAATCTTTCTTTACCATTGTCCCTCTTGTTCTTTATCAGTTCTTGAAATACTAGGAAGATTCAGAAATGGCCTATAGAGAGAAATAAGGTGCAATCTGGGATTAACTGTTTCTTCTTCTCAGAGTGATGTGTTTGCATAAGTCTTACATAATGAGAGACCACTGCTTCATTATTGGTGAATGAATAGGCAGAAAGATAGACTTAAGGCTGCCAGGTCTGGGTTGCAGAAGTCTAGATAGCAAGAAAGATAAAAGAACCCAGATGCAGAATACCCTCTGCTGCTGCCCTCTAGTGGCTATCCACACTTTTGCATCTCAGATTTGATATTTTTAACTAATTGCATCCAGCAGTTCAATAATTCCCTCAGAACATCCAACTGCCATTTGTTTTAACAAATGTTCTATGGTAGGCATGAAATCATTTTTAGATACATCATTAGATTTAGATACATCATTCTACAGCTGAGTAAGCAACTGCTTTAAGAAAGATGGTAAAAGTCATGTAATTCCTCATACTCGGTGACATGATGTAATGTAACATCTCCCTCCCTACCTCCCTTTCTCTCTCACCTTAACGGAAGTAGACCATTTTAATAATTTCACAGGGCTGTTTTGAAAATAACCTTCAGATATACTGACTATTCCAGGGTCACTCACTGAGCTGCCCATAGATTGAATTTGGCTTCTTTCATTCCTAATTCCAACAGTGCAACCCCTATACACCATTGGCTCTTAGTTTCTAGTTTACATGCATCAAAAGCTTAACATTGAACCTGAGACCTCAGACTTGCTACAAAGTCTGTTTCCCTATGCTCCTGAGAACCTCCTTTAGTGGGTTTTCTTTCACTTCCATTTCTCAGATTAAAGTTTCTGTCTGATCTCCAGAGCATGAGGGGTTAATGGTTTTCTAAAGCTTGAGGGATCAGCACAGGAACAGGGCGTTACTGGTTATCTCCGTTGCAGGCAGAAAGGCAGTGACGCCTATTCCGTCCTAAGCAAGAGCCACCCACTAGCTGGAACAAGATTTGACTCATTCCAGGAAGCAACAGACAGGCAGCAAGTCAGTTGCAGGTATCAACCGTCGAGTTGCCGGGCCGCACCTATCTTGGATCGAACACCAGCCGTGGTCTGTAGTCTGTCTCTGCTGCTGGCAGCATGGTGCTCAGGATGGACAGTGGTGAGCACACTTGGTGGGGTATTCCCAGCTCATTTGGGTGTCTGAACCAAATCATTTCGTTTGAGGGACCTTGTCCTAGGGTCAGTTTGACTGAATATATTAAGGAAATCTTTATCCATCTGTTCAATTTAGGAGACGATGGGATAATGTTTTTCTAAAAATGAACAGTATGTTTCTGTAGTCAAAACTTCTGCCAGTTCTCAGCTCCAGTAGAGTAGAAGTATATCTTGGGTTCTTGCTCATGAGTTATATGTTTGAAGTCTGGCAATTTTACAAGGGTATATAGGGCAGCATTGGGCGCAAGGTCTATATCAGGGGTCTGCAACCTTAAACACTCAAAGAGCCATTTGGACCTGTTTCCTACAGAAAAGAAAACACCGGGAGCCAATAATTTAACAACCTGTGTGACTTGGTGGGCATAGCCAACTCAACGTCACTCACTCCCAACCACTCACCTCCTGCTCTGGAATATGGAGCGAATCTCCATCCCCCACTATCCCCCTTACCTTCTCAGGTCAGGCCAGGAGTGACCGGGAGGGGAGGGGCCAGCCAGTGGTGGGATCAGTCGACAGGGAGCCACAGCATAGGGCCAAAAGAGCTGCATGTGGCTCCAGAGCCACAGGTTGCAGACCCCTGGTCTATATAAAAACAATAGTTCATACCCTTGTTCTTGTGAACATTGCTGGACTCTAAAGATTTGAGCGGCTCTTGTGAAAATGGAAGCACCCCAATTTTTTTTTCTTTTTCTGTAGGAGGAGTTAGGTCTTTCTATACTTCAAAAAGGAGTCTTTCTGTTGGCAGCTGTGGAGCATGCGGCACGCAAAGCATGCCACAGCATGTCTTGGATACAAGAGCTCTCCTGCCTGTTCCACCTTGGCCTTTGGGCACTAAGGAGGCTGTGGGAGGGGAGAGCATGTGGATTTGGTGAAACCAAATTTGAGGCAGGTTTCTCTTCTTTAGATGCACATTGAATGATGTAATTTTCACTGAGCACACAGGTGTCCAGATGAACTGGTAGTTGAGGGACACATTGTAAATGACCAAATGCAGTAGTCATTGTTGGCAGAGAGGGAAAACATGGGAGGCCACTTGATTTGTCAACCAGTATATTTTCAGTAGATCATTTAAAATATTGTCACAGTATTTGAAGGGCTATTAAAAGGCTAATTCTAAGTGCAAATCAAATATGAAAATTAGGTATTTAAAAATTCTAACAACTTACAAAGGTCAAACATTTCTGGTTGTGTGTGTATGTGTTAAACAGCAAGCCCAAAGCTATCACAGTCAATGTATCCATCAATGGAGTCTTGTTTTTTTAACTCCCTTCCCTGCACACTTGATCTAGTAAATGTCTCCCACTCCTTGGCGTGCTGTAAAATACGATTATTTTATATTCACGATAGAAAAAAAGCCCCCACTTACTGTGGTCCCTTTGAACATAATGGCTGTTTATCAATGCAGCATTTTAAATGTGTAGCCCATCTAATTTATTGCCTAACTTTTAAGTTACTAAACAATTTCCTGAGAGTTAGCAAAATTAGTCCTCTGCAACCAACACATATTTACACATATATGCCAGCAGTTTAGAGGAACAGATGCACCTAATGATTCAGATTGTAGTTCACTGAAAATTTAAGTCTTTTTCCAAAGATGCCGATCAAGTTATTGGCAGACCATTTTGTTGAATAGCAGGATTTTTTCCCCTGCAACACCTGACAGTATTCATGTTTGTAGGAAGTGGGCTGAGACTTTCTTGGCCTATAGAAGTTCAGTTCCAGCAAGGTCTGAGGAATTTCTCTGTAAGGTTGGGAGAAAAGATGCTGCTGGTTCTTATCATTGGGAATGGGCTGATTTTAGGTTTGATGGATCTCTTTTTTTGTCAAGGGCCTCCAAATGGTGGCTTGGTTTTACTGCACATGCTGAGCCTATAAATGTGTTTTCAGTAGCTGAATTAAGATCACAGCTTTAGTTCATTTATAACAATTGACTCTTGGGTGTTCCCCAGTCTTTATTGGAACAGTCTAATGCAGGTATTTAAGGAAACCCTCATGTAGTTGTAATGTTAAAGACCAGTTCTAACATTACATTATATGTAACAGTGAAAATTAACATGAAACCTGTAATTTATTCCTAGGGTACATTTCAAGGCAGAAGCTGTGTTCAGATGACTATAGAATTATCCACTAATTTTGAGAGTGTAAAACCTTGTTTTAAATGTAAAATAAACCCATAAGAATGCCCTTTTGACATTCCCTAACATTTTCCATTTTTCTTGATTCTTTGTGTGTAAGGGTGTTATTGTTGGCTTCTTTAATTTTTTCAGGAAGTTACAGGAAAGTTTTCCCATTTCTTTCTGTTGTGTGGAGTTAGAAAATGTAGTTTCCCTAAGTCTAGCACTTTATGCCAATTTCTCTTCTGTTTTCCTTCCATGTAAACATTATTGAGATGGATGGATCAACGCCTTGGCTTACTGTTCTATTGCTTGTGGCTTTAACAAGGTCACCACTGATTCTGCCTCAGCAATTGACTAGTAAGCTTATCCTAAGAGAGTGAACTTGGAAAGAGGTGCTAAGTCTGCCTTCCCAGTTTGGAGCTCTACATAATGGTGAACTCCAACACAAGTAAACCTTCAAAGAAGCCACTGCTTTGTAGCCATGGGCTAATCCCTTCGCTCTTATTACACAGCTATCAATGGTCCACAGCCTTGACTTTGTGGTTTCCGTCCCATTCTGAACATAGCTTCTGAGCAATTCACTCTGAACAGCTCACATCCCCCCACACCCATTAGCTCTGACCTCAGCATCTTTTTGCAAAGCTATTAAAATAGTTTTTCTGCAGCTCTTTGTGAATTTTAATGTATAAAAGATGGGGGGCTGTGGTTATTATATAGTATTTTCTGTTTTATATAATTAATTAGTTGATTGTCTGATTTTTAACAATATTGGGTTTTTAAAAGCATTTTTCTTTGGTGGACTATTATGAATCACAGAATTCAGTGTATAGATAAATAAGCAATTTTGGGGGGAAATTGTGTAGTTTTAAATAGTGTAACTTTTTTCTTGTATAAAAAAATCACCTTGCCATAAATTGAACTGTTTAATTGGCAGAGAAGTAGGATCCAGGTAGTTCAGTTCAGTTTCTTGGTCTAAATAAAAAGCTACTTCTCTACTGCATTGTGCCAGCTTTAGTACAGCCCAAGCTTGCAAACGAAATGACCAGGACAGTGATTTATTGTACGAAGTCCAAGTCATTTCTCAGTAGGCACATACATTTTTCACCTTGCTGTCTGCTAGTGATTGCAGGGTTTTTTCTCCCCTGCCTGTATGAACAGTGCTGGGTATTTCTCACTAAAGTTTAGATTCACTCTTTACTGCTTGTGTTCACCAAGCCTGGCACATCTTAGTTGTTATTTCTCTGAAATTCTTAACTTAAATTCTACAATGTATGTGCTCTGCCCAAACACTCTAGAACTTGACATAATTAGGAACAATCTGTGGTTTAAGACTGTACAGGCTGCTACTCTTGAGTTGCCATTAGCATTAATTTTATTTCCTCTGTATTGAAAACTCCATCTCAATAGCGAGATGCTTAAGGCTTTTCCAGAGATATATTGGGATAGGTTTTATGGCAGGGGTATTAAACTCGATTTCATTGAGGACCGCATCACGGGGGGCCGAGTGGGCATGGCTAGCTCAATGTCCTGCAGCCCCCTGCCAGTGAAAACGTGTTCCGTGTTCCGGTCCTTTGCTGTTTCTAGGGTAGTCCTGTGGGGCAGATCTAAGCCAACCATGGGCCAGATCCAGCCCGCAGGCCTTGAGTTGGGCACCCCTGTTCTATGGAATCAAGGCCCTATTTTTTTGTTCAGTGCATTTGCCCTGAAACAACAGACACAGTCCAGCAAAGAAAGAGTAGTAAAGGTGCTTCTGCTCTGGCCACAAAGAATGTTGAAATCCTGGACAAAAAACAAAAACCTGATACACCTTAATGCCAACTTTTTGCTATAAGAGACAATGTGAGCTATTGAAGCTATTATTTAAAAGAACAATTTGCATCTGTTGTCTTTAGCAAACATAGCATGACATGAATTGGTTTGTTTAGTCTTTTTTGTGAAGGAGAAACCTCACATTTGACCATTGGAATTTCTGATCTGTAACCATGTGTAGTGCAGCTTTGTATTCAATTTAATGCTGTCCAGATGTACAGGACTGCATTATTCCAGGAACTTTACTCACAACACTTCTGAAGGTCACCAGAAGAGGGAAGGCTGAATCTAGAATAAAAGAAGCAATGCAAGTACATGTTCTCTTACTTTATTATGCAAATATAGGCAGGTAGCAATATGATGAAAGAGTCTAATTCAAGGGTAAAGAGACAAAGGGACTTCTAATTAGCACTCACTCTGACATCTGTATTTTGGGAATTGCCTCTCCTTGGCCGAGGGGACTCACATGTCAGTAGGGATCCACAACTGTGCAAAAAAGCTCTTGCAGTCATCATTGACAATATTATGAATCATTTAATAGTAGACATATCTGACTTTGCCAACTATTAGTCACAAGGAGTTGAGTACAGGTAGACCTCAACTTGTAACAATTGCTTCAGTATTGTATTGTATTTATTAAATTTATACCCTGCCTCCCTTCCCCGATCAAGGGGAACGCAAGGCGGCTAACAACATATTTAAAAATACAACAGACATCATATAAAAAACACTAACAATAAAATCTACAGTGTTAAAAGAAAAAATTAAAAAACACAACATATAAACAAGCATATCGCCATTCATGCAAGGGAGTTAATTAATTCCAAGCCTGCCGGCAGAGTCAGGTCTTCAGTGCCCGGTGGAAGCCCAACAGATTTGGGACGGTCCGGATCTTGACAGGGAGTTGATTCTAGAGGGCCGGTGCTGCCACAGAGGTGGCCTTTGTCCACGGCCCTGCCAGCCAGCATTGTTTAGCTGATGGAACCTGTAGGAGGCCGACTCTGTTAGATCTCACAGGGCACTGGGAGACAAAAGGTAGAAGAAGGCGGTCTCGAAGATACCCCACTCCTAAGCCATGAAGGGCTTTAAAAGTTGTCACTAGCACCTTAAATTGCACCCAGAAGGGTATCAGGAGCCAATGCAGCTCGCGGAGGAGTGGTGTTATATGGTTGCACCGAGGTACACCCTTAATCACTTGCGCAGCTGCATTCTGGACCAATTGGAGGTTCCGAGTGCTCTTCAAGGGCAGCCCCATATAGAGTGCGTTACAGTAATCCAGCCAAGAGGTGACAAGGGCATTAGTTAGGAAAGCCTCCTGGTCCAGGAAGGGGTGCAGCTAGTGCAGCAGGTGAACCTGTGCATAGGTTCCCCTGGCCACAGCTGCCAACTGATGTTCCAGTTGCAACTGTGGGTCCAAGAGAACTCCCAAGTTGCGCACCCATTCTGAGGGGGTCAAATTCCATCCGCAGCAGCATTAACGATGGACAATCAACTGGATCACATGGAGGCAACATCCAAAGCAACTCAGCCTTGTCGAAGTTGAGTCTGAGCCTGTTGGTCCCCATCCAGATCTTCACAGCCTCCAGGCCCCGGGACATCACCTCAATGACATTACTGGCCCAGGGCAGAAATATATAATTGGTTATCATCAGCATATTGATGATACCCTACCCCATGCCGTTGGATGATCTCACCCAATGGTTTCATGTAGATATTAAATAAGAGGGGCAAGAGGACTGGACCTTGATGCACCCCACAGAGTAGGGGCCTCGGTTCAGATCTCTACCGTCCTACCAACACCAACTTTGAGCGGCCCGAGAGGTAGGAGGTGAACCACCATAAAATAGTGCCCCCCACTTCCAATCCCTCAAGCCGCCGCAGAAGGATACCATGGTGAATGGTATCAAAAGCCACTGAGAGGTTGAGAAGCACCGGGACAGAGGAAGCTCCCTTATCACGGGCCCACCAGAAATCATTCGCCAGTGCAACCAATCCCGTCTCGGTGCTATAACCAGGCTTGAAACCAGACTGAAGAGGATCCAGATAATCCGTTTCCTTCAAGGCTCGCAGGAGTTGAAGCGCCACCACCTTCTCAACTACTTCCCCAGAAAGGGAAGGTTGGAGACCAGACAAAAGTTTTTTAACTCAGCTGGGTCCAGAGAAGGCTTCTTGAGGAAGGGCCTCACCACTGCCTCCTTCAAGGGCAATGGGAAGTATCCCTCACTCAAGGAAGCGTTGATTACTGGCTGGAGCCAGCTGCATGTCACCTCTCGGCTAGTCGAAACTAGCCAGGAAGGACACAAGTCCAATAAACAGGTGGTGGTGCTCATCACCCCCACAGCCTTGTCTATATCATCAGGGGCCACCGGAACAAACTCCTCCCACTTAACAGGACTAAGACTTGCCCCAGTCACTTCAACAGATCCTGTCCAGATAGAGTCCAGGTCCGTCCGAATCTTGAGTGATTTTATCCAACAGAAACTGGACAAACTCCTCAGCTCTACCCTGCAAAGTTTCCTCAATCTCCCCCGGTTTAAGGAGGGAGCGAGTCACCCTATACAGGGTGGCTGGGTGACAGTCCGTGGATGTAATAAGTGTAGAAAAGTAAAAACGCTTTGCCGCTCTTATTGCCACTAAATAAGTCCTAATAAAGGCTCAATAGTGACCATTCAAAATTACAACAGCACTGGAAAAAATGGATTTATGACCATTTTTCACACTAGTGACCATTACAGTATCCCCATGTGATCAAAATTCAGTCGCTGGACAGCTGACTCATATTTAGGACAGTCGCAGTGTCCCGGGGTTGTGTGATCACCTTTTGAGACCTTCTGACAAGCAAAGTCAATGTTCACTGAACATTGTGTTACTCATTTAGCAACTGCAGTGATTCTTTTAACAACTGTGGCAAGAAAGTTCAATTTGCTTAATGACAGTCTTGCTTAGCAATGGAAATTTTAGCCTCAATTGTGGTCATAAGTCAAGGATTACCTGTACAGAAAACATTTTGCTCACATTTATGACTGGTGAGCAACATCCTGTGATTGTGATTTGCAACCTGTTTTACTGGTTTCCTGCCAAAAAGGGCAAAAAGTGTCCATTTGGAAAGCTGGATTTGCTTAACGACTACTGAAAAAATGGTTGTAAAATCAGGTCTGGTCATGTGGGGACTTACGACTACACAGATTTATAGCGGAAATCCCAGTCCCAATTGTACTGTAGTTCCCCCCCCCTGCCCCCCACTTCTACCTGCAAGTATAGTTGTTTCTACAAACCCATTATTTTCCCTGGCCCAACAGGCAAGTGAGTCATAGGCTTGTGGCAGTGTGATTTTTAGGAGAATTTGCGACCGGGGTGCCCACATGCATTGCATAAATCCATTGGAGCACCCCATATGATATAGGGGACAGTGCAGTATTCTTGCCTCCAAGTATAGCATTGACTCCCTCGTAGCTGGAACATTCTATTGCATCAAAGTGATGGTGGGCAGGGGCTGCTCCTCTTTCCCTCTCTTCAACGCTCTCCCTTAATCTCTATCAATAACAGATAAATGAATAGCTGAGAACGTATGATGGTATGTGAGTAACATAGTATGAAACTGAGGATCAGGGGCTGAATGATAACAGGGAGAGGAGGACCTAAATTTCCCTTTCCAGTGATGGGGTTTCTTTGGGTGGAATCTGTCAGCTGTTGATCAACGCTGAAAGCCAAGAGGAAAATGAAGCATTTTTTTCTTATGATGTGCTAGAATTTGATATGTATCATGGTGTTTAGTGTACATAACACCCTCCTCCACTCTCGAATAAATTATCCTTCCTCCTCTTTCCTCTTTCTGATGCCAGTTGCATCAGGAGAATTGTGTGAGAATTGTTAATGAATAAATAATTGGCTTGTGAACAAATGTACTGGCAGAAGCTAAAGATTGTCCCTCTCTCTAGAAAAAACAAGTGTTATGTGCCCCCTCCTCCAACATTGTAAGTATGTGAACCCCACTGTAATTAATGAGTTCAATAACATATCTGGATGTAGAACTTCCAACGAGGGTGTAACTTCGAAGTCAGACCATTGACCTAGCCAGTGTGCCCCTTGGGACTGTTTGAGGAGCTTGTTTCTATGGCTTGTAGCCTCCATTTCTTACATCATCTCAAAATGTTGCAAGGAAGATAACTCAGATTTAAGGAAGTTACAAAGCCTGGGTTCTTGCAGTGAATATTAGGTGTGGGTGATGTAATATACAAAAGAGGGTTTTTTTTTATCCTGCCACTCTGCCTTTGTCTGCAGTTGTGATACGAGAATATTTACTGTAAATATTGTGAACTCTTGTCAAAAGCAGTTCTTTTGAGGGAACCCAGCTAAAGGGAAGGGAGAAACAAATGTGTTCAGGAGCCCGGCTCCTGCTTCAAGCACCAAATGATTTCATAATTAGGCTGTCTAGTGCGCTTATATGCCTCACACACGTACACAGGAAGCTGAGTAAATCTGGAATTTATCTTCCCCATTGCTTTCTAAACTTCAATCACTGATACTGCCTGGGTTTTTAAAACTTAATGTGTAGATGTCTTGTAGAATTGTTCTTCCCTCTCATCTGTGTTGCACAACACCTCCTCACATCTTGTTGATGCCTAAGTGTGTTGGTTAGAACAGTTGCATGTACACAGAGTATTACTATCTATTGATAAGAATGCTATGAACATGCATGCTGCTTTAAAGAATACAAGAAAGGAACTAAGATGAAATGCGTAATCTATAATTCGATTTAAAGAAAACAGTGGAAAGGGGAGACAGACATAAATAAGGAAAAGCTAATTATGGTTCTATTTTTTGGACTGCTCAGGCATGTGAATCAACTGCTTGAGCTTAAACTTTCAAAAATTATTTTATTTTATTTATGCCTTTGAGTCAGTATTGACTCTTGGTGACCTCCTGTACAAGGCCCTGCAGTTTTCTTGGCAAGGTTTTTCAGAAATGATTTGCCATTGCCTCCTTCCTAAGGCTGAAGGTGGCTTAAGGTCACCCAGTTGGCTTTGTCCTTAAGGCAAGACTAGAACTCAGACTCCCAGGTTCTAGCTTGGTGCCTTAACTATTAACCAAACTGCCTCTCAAAGTCTCAAGTGGATGAAATATTTTGAAGGAAAGTAATAGCTACATCCCAGGTGCCACCGTCTGAATATAATGGCTAAGGAATCTTGATGGTATGTGTACTCATCTCTTATTTTGCCTTTCCCTTCTTTTCCTTGTGATATTCTCCTTTGCGCTAAGCATTTAAGACCCGTTGACAGCAAAACCTTGAACAAGCCCTGTGAATAGTCTTTCCTTCACACTAATATATACTAAAGGCAATTTTCCCTCTTCATATTTTTGTTCTCTTAACCTTCCCATGTGGCAGTTTATCAGACTTTCTTACAGGGTGAATGTTTCTTCTAAGTGCTTCCCTATATGGAACAATGTCTAAAATTGTTCATATCATATCCTGAAAAGCAGTGCAATACAGAATTATGGTTCCCTGGTGAATCATATAAGGATTCACAAAGGAGCAATACATGCCAGGAAGAAATGATAGATACCACTTGATGGGCAAGTAACAAATCAGAAATGAACCCGAGATGAGTCCGGTCTTAGACATTAACTGCTGTAGGAAACTCTTAGCAAAGAGGAAGAGATTCCAGATAATCTTTGAAGGCTTTTAAGAAATGCTTTGTTTAAGGATGCCGAATCTAGGTTTGCTGCTCCTTCCAACTGGATTATTTGAGTTCAGAAGGTTGACACAGATTAATCTTGAGCCTTACAACTTGCAGGCAGAAACAGGTGTGTTTAGGTCATCATATGGAGTGTGTTTAAATCAGCTTCTCACACTGGGGCTTTTCTGATGAATTGTTTTTCAACAGATTTATCATGTTGTAGGAAGGCTCTGTGTGGCAGCCAAAATGTAGGATGTCCTGAAGTCCACTGAACATTCAAAGTGATAGTTGGTTCCTGTTGTTGGCTTGCGGCAAGTACTGCTGTCTTCTGCCTTGTGGGAAGCTACCATGACAAAATTAATCCTGACAAGGAATCTGGCTTTTGAAGATGCAGCTGGGGTGTGTAAGCCAAGATATATTAAGGAAACACTGATTTAAGAGTGAATGCCATCTAAGCATTTGTTGTCATCTTTCACTGTGAGCAAATGAAGTCAGGGATTTCCTGATTTATTAGACGTATTGAAAAACACAAATTATGAAGATATGATGGTGGTGGTTCTTTTATTTTAAACCCCCAAACTAAGCTGTATTTGCTGTGTTGCTTGGGTAGAAGACCAAAAATGTATGGAAGTATTGAACCTGAATCTGCAATTAAGGATTAGAAAAAAAATCAGTGAGATCTCAAGCAAGAACAGGCCATCTCTATGTAAACATATCTGAGGATGTACAAGATGGAAGACAGCAGCTCTTGAATGTCCAGCATGTGAAGATTATTTAAGGCATATAGGAGGAGAAATCATTTCCCACAAGTTCATTGAGATGTTTTTAGCTTGTAAACTCTGTATCTCACACCAATCCCCTCTAAAATCAATAGGTGTTGCTTCTGAGCAATCATGTACTGCATAGGTTAGAGTGAATTTGAATATTATGGACCTTTAGATCTAGCTATCAAACAAGTATAAAACTCAGACATAAAGAGGGTTTGAAATTTACAAATCTTATTTAGAGAGGCTGGTGTAGAGAATATATCTCAAAATTGCTAAGGAAATAGAAACCTGAAGTAAAAATATGTCTTGGATACCTATTTCTAATGATATTTTCCCATAATGAAAATCATGTGAGGAAGATACAAGTTTTTCTGGGATTTTTATTCATAAAGCTTAAGACTACGGAAGCTAAAAACAAGAATAATCACATAAAAACAGCCAGCCTAGAATAAGAATCTTTTTGGAGTGTGAAGTTCTTTACACCTGATTTGTCAGCACTACAATGTTTTCAAATCCCTGTTTTGAAATTAATTTTGATGAGGTCTAAACCACGTTTCCTGAATGAGTATAAAAAAATCATCTCTGATAGAATTTATTTCAGCACTGAACGGGATTTCAGACTTTTACTTTCTTTATGTAAAGAAGTCAATATTGACAGAAGGCCTAGAACAGCCGGACATGGAAGAGTTATACAATATTGCATTTTAATAGCTTGTTAACAGGCCAATGGCAAAAATAAATATAATTTAAATGTAAAGTTAGATTAAAATCAAATGAAATTTAATTTAATACAATTAATAAAATTAAAAATTTCGTATTCAAAAAGCATTCAGAAATTATTAAACTGGAGTGCTGCTTTGTTTTATCCTACTTTTGCCAAAGATAAGGCTCTTCCCTCTTTATTTCCTATATTTCTCCCCAGCCCAACATGTCACAAATATTCCTTTTGATTCTTCTCCAGGCAGTTTTCTTAAGAAGTAGGCCTGGAGGAACATTGTCCATGGGGTCGTGATGGGTCAGACACGATTTCACAACTAACAAGAAGATAGATTCATGGAATATGTAGTATCACACGGTGGTGCATTGGTTAGAGTGCAGTACTGCAGGCAGCTTCTGCTTCTTGCTGGCTGCCTGCAATTTGGCAGTTTAAATCTCACCAAGCTCAAGGTTGGCTCAGCCTTACTATGATGGGTAAAATGAGAACCCAGATTGTTGCGGGGGGCAATATGCTGACTCTGTAAACCACTTAGAGAGGACTGTAAAGCGGTATATAAGTCTAAGTACTATTGCTATCACTGAGCATAATTGGGACAATCCTGTTGGGAAAGAATGCCTTTCTTTACTGCAAGGGAGGATGGCCCACAAATATTTCTCTTTTTATCTACCAGTATTTATAGCAAATACCAATAACAAATAATAATCGCTTCAGTGTGACTCCTTTTAAGCCAATTAAAAGGCAAGGAAGGAAAAGAGGAAGCTTTCCAAAATCTCTTTAAAAGTCTGTTGCAGAAGAGACAGCATACAGAGGAAGAGAATCTTTTATGTTGGTCGAGGGCATACAGCCTGAAGTCAAAGGTAAAGGAGGGAAAAGGATACTTCAGTTAGCTGGGGCATCTCCATGAGCATTCAGAAAATAAGGGGAAATCAACATTTGCCAAATGGATGTGAGTTTTGAATAAAAAGAACAATCACATCTATGGGTTTGCTTAAGAAGAAGAAGAACAAAAGTTTGTGTGTGGCTTTATAGCAATGTGGAAATGTTGCCAGTCCATTTGGGTAAAAACAGAATTCTGAGGTGTGTGTGCCTTAAACTTATTTAACGAGATGCGGCAGTGTTGGGGGGTTGGACTAGATGACCTACAAGATCCCTTCCAACTCTTGTTAATCTGAACAGGGTACTATTAAGCTAAATAATGTAGCTCAGCTCTTCTCTTCATTCTGGAAAGATTTTACTGGTATTGAACTAGCAAGCAGCAGAGAAGAGAAGCCATTTTGGCAGAAGTGGCTTGGATTCCTGATTTACGACTGAGATACGGCTGGAGCTGCTTCTGAAAGACAAAGGTTTGTCTTGCCAAGAGCCAAGAGCTCCACTACATTTTGTGCAGTCCTAGCTGCAGTTCAGGCAGGCAGGAGTTAATGCCTGGGCTCCGTGCAGCGGCAGGTGGGTGGTCCCAAAGCCATCAGTCTCTGGAAGGCCGACCGGGAAGCACAGTGGAGTAGAATGAGGGCCCAACGAGGAACAACCCCTTTGCCTTGACAAGGCTGGGCTCCCCCAGCACATGGACCGCCAGTGCACTGATGCTGTGTCACAAGACTTGCATCCGTAGCAGGCAGAAAAAAGCAAGGCAGCTGACTGGGGTAAGCGTGTGCATGGGTGTGCAAATGGGAAATTGTCTCTGCTTTAGGAAAAGCTGCTATTGCTTGGCACTCTTTCTGTGTGCTGGTCCATCTGTCACAATTACACACTGTGCTGGGTCTGCGTCTTATTCACGGGAGTCCCATGTGCTTGTTCTTTCTGTCATAGGCATGCGTGGTGTGACACATCTTTCTGTCCTGCGATCGGTGGGCTTTGCTTTCCACATCTGCCTACTGTCTATAACGGTAGTTTCCCAAAAGCTTATTTTTTAGCATAGAGGGTATTATGGTAATGTTTTCCATAGTGTTGGGATGGAAGAAATAGCTACTTTGAAGGATTTAGTGTAGAGGCCAGCAGGGTAAGTGTGCCTATAGTTCTAAGGATTTTGTAAGCTTATTTATGGGCATCTCTCTTGTCTTCTGATCTCAGATGTTCATCATTCTGTCAAATGTGCATTCAGGAACTGGATTTTCCCTGATGCAAGTAGAGTGTCCGTACCTAGATGAGCCTTAGTGTTCCCAAGTGAAAAATGATACAGTTTGTGTCTAGGATGTGCTCTGGACAAATTGTACTGGTTTGGAATTACAGGGGTAGATACCTGAGTTAAAGGCTGTAACTGCTAGTTTGACCAGTAAACAGATAGAAATTTGGGTTTAAGATTTTCTAAAGAAGCAATAGTTAATAGTCTATGGCAGTTTGCTGTTTGTCAAGAGTTTAAACTTCTGGGATGACAGACATATCACCAAGAGCAAAAGAAATTCCTTTTTTTTTGGAGCAAAGGTTGGAACCAACTAAAGGTAGGCAAAATACTGGAAATTTGGACCATTTTGAATTTATTCTTTCTGTTTTGAGTATAAGTTTGCTGCCATAAGTCCAAAATGATAACACTCCCCCCGTTCTCCCCAGACTTTTTAGATTATATTGGAACCGTTTCAAACTTAAAATGGAACGTTTCATGCAGCCACCCATGTGACTCAGTGTAGGAGACAAACTGAGATTAAACACTTCAGTATAGCTGTTGTCATCTATGGGAACTTGATTGCTCCATTCTTGCAGACCCAGACTGCACTTCTGTAAAAATTATTGGTTTAATATTGGCACAAAGTAAAGCAGGAAAAAGTACCCATAGGATGCTTTCATTTGAACTAGGCACAAATGCATTTAATCTGTAGAAATATGTCTTTATTACAGTACAAAGCAATATTGGGTGATAAGGCTAAACCTCACATAAGAAACTTGCTTGGAAAGAGGGAAAAATGAATAGCTTTAGATATGTATGAATTTACTTTATTAGCAGCTGTATTGAGAGAGAAGAGAAAATGAGATGCTGAGAGTTTTGTGCTGCTGAAGAATTTTAGAAAAACCAATATTACTTCTTGAGAAATACTACCGTTTCCCTGAAAATACCACCTCCCCTGAAAGTAAGACCTAGCTTGATTTTTACACATGCGCCCAATATACATGTACCCCTAACTAGTAGGTTAGTCAGTGGATGACTTCCCCTGAAAATAAGACCTGGTGCCTTTTTTGGTGGCAAAAGAAATATAAGACAGGGTCTTATTTCCGGGGAAACACAGTAGAGATATACTTTTTATTACTCCTTTTAGAGTAATTAGGACAATTGGTCTTTCTGTACTCTGCTGCACTGTATCTCACCCATTCAAATCCTGCTCATTTATTCCAGTTTTAACTAACTTAGAAGGATATGGGTTTTTTTTTTGCCATTTGCAGTTTCAGGGCCTACTAGGACTTTCTTCCCATGTATTGATCTTGAATAATTACAAGTTCCTTTTTATGTACAAAAACATGTGATATCTGATTAGACTTTCCTTCTGGTCTGCAGTCTCACAGAGATTTTCTCTCATTAGCTGTATCTATGGCCCAGAGATTTTCTCTCATTAGCTGTATCTATAGTAGCGCATTCTTCCTTTTTTTTTTTAGTAATAATTTTTATTGAAGAATCTTTTTACAGAAAATTTGGATATTTTATCCTTTCAGTCTACTTACAATATATCGTAGGTCCCTTCTTTCCATACTCTATGCTTTCTAATCATTAAAAGGGAGGGGGGGTTCTGTCCCTTGCAGATATATTGTTGTCTTTTCCCTAAACAAACAGGTCAATTTTGACATCTCTGCAAATTTTGTTATCTTCACCAACTGTTCCCTTATTGTGGGGATTCTCATCCTTTATAAATAGAATTTATGATTAAGCTACAGAAAGGGTTTATGAAGTCTAACAGTGCCAAAGTCCATTGGGCTTGCCAGATGTCATACTACTTTCTCAAGGTTAGCTTAATTATCATAAATTATATCTATAAAAGAGAAGTGTTTGTTGTATGTGTTCTATACAAACTTGCATTTCTCCACCAATTTACCTCAAACTTGGCAGATAGGTAGCAAAGCATAGTAAAATCAGCACTGCCAGGGTCTCCAAAGAGTAGGGGGCAGTTTTCAAGTGACTGAGGCACCATGTTTTATACATATAAATTCCAGATTTGCCCCAGTGGCGACAGGCCCAAGACACAGGGAGCAGCCCAGTCCACCAAGTAAGTTGCCTATGATGTTGGAGGGGGTGTGGGGGCTTAAAAAGGCCTGGAAATGGCTGCAGCTCAGTGCCCCTGTCAAGCCCTGGCTGCCTTTCCTCAGATCTGGCCTGCCCTTAGCCTAGAGCCCAGCCTGCCCTTGGCCCAGAGATGGCCTTGCTGGAGCAGAGATGTGGGAGAGGGTGCCAGGGTCTTAAGAAGGCCCACAAATGATGTGAGAGGGGGCGCTGGGGGCTTCAGAAGGACTGCAAATGCTGTGGCACAAATATACTTCTTTAAAAAAAAACGAGCAAGGCCAGGTAATCAGCTAGTATTATATATTCTATATTGTTTTATGATTCCCAAGCAATGTCTGTTTCCTCTTTTCTTCCGTCATCAGAGCAAGCTGTTTTTGAAGGGTAAAAATAGATTACATTGGAGTTGTTCGTACTCTCTGAACTTGGGTGTTTCATTACCAACTAGATATCATCTTCAATGCACATCATCATCATCATCACTTGGGCACCGATGATGATACCTAGTTGGGTAATGAAATGTCTGCAGGCAATCGACCAAGCTCAGAGAGAGCACCAATGACTCCATAGTTCAACCCTGGTTTACATATATTGTCATATAATGTGACCTCTTGGCATTTTTAAGCATTCTTTTCCTTCTGATGTTGCCTCAGCTGCTCTTGTCTCTTTTGGCTGGTGCATTTCACTTTGTCAAAGCTAATTCCTGCAGTTCATTATCTTTTTCACAGGGGCAGGAATAACCCACATCTAAATCAATGGTTTCCAGGATTTCTAATATCTTCTAATCTCTAACAAGTTACAACACAATGACTATAACACTTATCCTATAAATAGAAAGTTGCTCATTTGAAACCTGGCAGAAGCATTGTCCTTTGCAAAAAATACTATCCCCCCCCCATGACCTATCTATTTTTCCCTTTCCTTTTTTAAAAAAAATATATTAAATAAATTCAGCGGTATACCATTTCAATATTTTCTTAGTCATTTGGGGTAGAAGGGTTTCAGCTGTGTTGCCCTGTGAATTAGCCAACAAACTGTTGAGGTTAGCTTGTAATAAAGTGAAATATATCAGCTAAGTTGGAAAGGCATGCTTATGGTAACATAGATGGGAAAGGAGAATTCTAACCATTAGCCGTGGGGTGATGGGGAATATAAAGTAATGTTATCACTCCCTGTCCTACAAACAGGTTGCTCACCCAATTTGGTGACGAGACAGTTGTGAAATGGGGATAAACCCTGAGTGAGAAAGACTGAAATATTTCCTAGGAAGGAATATCCAATTAGAATGCTTGTTCCACTCATATGGCAGCACAGGATGAGAGAGCAGCTAAGGTATTTTCACTGGTTGCATTGATTTGGAAATAGTACCATGTGAATGACATAGCCAGGTCCAGTAACAGACAGAGGGGGAAATCTGATTTGATGATATTTTTGATAACAGTCTTTAAGACTGGGCCTGTTAAATGGCAAGCAAATCCATCAGTTCTAGAATATAAACTCAGATCATTTCAATACTGTATAGAAAAACGTCCCTACTTGTTGAACGAAATCTTTCTTGTGGATAGTAACCCTCCTCTCCCTTCTACTGGGAATAGGAAAGACATGTATTTTATTAAACCCAAGCCTATCTCACTTTGCATTTTTGAACCGATGTGAATCAAAATATGCTTCTTCATTCACAATCCATATTTTTCTGAATTTTGCAACACAATTTCATTTTCATCGCAGTTTTTCAACAAGTAGAAATGAGGGGAAAATCTCTCATATCTCTCTCTCTCATCTCTTTCTCTCTATAATCTATCTATCTATCTATCTATCTATCTATCTATCTATCTATCTATCTATCTATCTATCTATCTATCTATC
>JANHGC010001718.1:122968-133405 GCA_027560395.1 Boaedon fuliginosus
ATTACATAACAATTTAAAACCACAAATTCATAAAATAAATAGAATAATATAGCTCTCTAAGAAATAAATTGGGAAAACCACTGTACAGGGACAAATAGGGCAGGGATCGATGGAAAAGAGAAAAGGAGGGGGGGAAGGATCAGGGTAATATAATTCATGAGGATAAAGTGCAATGGAAATTTCTGGAACAGTTCGGTAAATTCATGCAATAGTAAAAATCCCAATCGGCTCCAATGCAAGGCAGGGAGAAAACGTGAAAGTCATATGCATGTTCCTGATGATTAAAACTGACAGTCCGATAAACGTTCGGAGAAGATATAACAATAACTGTGGCATTACACGGAAACAAGCAATGCATGATCTTAAGCTCACAAACTCAAACACACCCCATCGGTACTGCAGGATAGCAGAGTCTCACCCTCGCCAGATCAGTTCTCTCTAGCTGCTGCCGCCCAGATGGTAGATGGAAAATGGCGTCAGGTCATTTTTGGCGTGCATCTGCGTTCAAACCACCGAGCACCAATTTAAGGCTCAGCAGATTCCTCCCGGAGGGTCCAAAGATCTTTTCTCCAACGGCGGCCTCCATAGTCCATACTCCATAGCCGCCGTCTAACGGCCTTCCAGCGTCCAAGCCGCCTCAGCTTGGATAGATCCAACTCCACGATTCCTGAGTTTCTTCCACTCCTCATGGCTGGCCCCTCCGACGTCGTCCCAGGGCTCGGCCACGAACTCCCTCCACCACCGCCAGTACGATGCCTCCGGGCACAGATGGACCTCTCCACCCCCTCGCAGAGACTCAGCCAGCTGAACAAAGTGGAAAACACCAGGAAATCAGGGTAAGATCCATCCGGCCGCTCCAGAGAGCACGTGGCCATCTCGATCTCCTCAGCCTCACCAGCCAGCTTGGTGAGTCGAAAAGGAAAAGTTCTTAAAATTCCGCTCGAACTGGCCCATTCACTGCATCCTCCTGTACCCCGATTCTTCCGCTCCTCATCCCTACTCCAGCCAGCACAGTTGGCCCAGGGAGAGACGGAATTTGCGGAAAATGTGACGGCCGACCGCAGCGGAATCATTCAACCCGACCGCTGCGGCCGTCATCTTACCGGAATAGTTTTAGTTTAGAGTTTGGCTTTTAATTTTTTATGATGTTTATTGTGTTTTATTGTATTTTAATCATGTTGTGACTGCCTTGCATTCCCCTTGATTGGGGAAGAGAGGCGGGGTATAAATTTAATAAATATAAACATAAACATTTGGTCTACAATCAAACTGCTTGTGTAAACCAATTTTACATACAAAACAAATCCCATTTCATGCTTCCTACATCAAACCAATCATTGCAATTATTTCAGGGAGCTTTTTCACAGGCCAATGAGATCCATTTTGTAAATGATTTTGTGTGCTATTATTTGAAGGTTTCATTCTCCATCCAGGTTTGGAAATGGTTACACACACACGCATATACAATTAAACAACATTTCCAGACCTGTGGAGGTTTCGATCGTTTAAATCTCCATTTTTTTCATTCCTTGGGCAAGCTGTAGCTCACACTTCAAGCACTGAGAAAACTCGGAGATTAGTTTCAATTATAAATGAGATTGAGGGCCCTAACCACTGTCTGTTTCCCACAGCTTTAAGCCCAAAATGAGAAGTTTACTTAATTTGCCAGCTGGCCAAACATCTCACAATCAATTCCATTCCATTCAATTCCACATGCTATTATCATAGATACACATCTAAGAATTTTTAACAGAAATCACATCAAATTGATCAAGTCAAATTACTGAGTCTTCCCATTTAGACAGGCTTTACCTTGTTTTTTATTACCTGCTAAACCCCGGGTAGAAAGAACAATAAACCTTTTCTTCTTTATTCTTTGGTCTTACTACCACACATAAAAGCATAAATTAACCATATCTTCTTTGGTCAGCCCTAACGTCTGAATCACCTTACTGTATGGAGGGAATTCCCAACCTCTAAGTATTTTTTTCCTAAAAGACTGGTCAGGTCTATCTACAATTTGAGTTTCTTCCTTTTTTTTTTTTTTTTAGTGAACTTCTCACTTTTACTTGAGGTTATATCCATTGTTCTATCTCCTTAAGCACTAGATTGTTACTACTTGTTTCTGCCCTAGGGGGGTGTTCTATCTCTTCTCTTTCTAGCTTTGATCTCCCAGCAGATGCTAGTTTACTTTTAAAGATCAAACTCTTCCCTATCTTAATCTGCCAGCAATTGCTGGCCTATTTTTAAAGATCAAGATGTATAGAGACCTTTGTTCACACATCATTTGCATCTGGTCAGGGCTCTCATGAGCAAATTTGAACTCCACTTTTCTTTTTAAAGCAAAAATTTACTGCTACTAAAGGTTTAATGTATCCCAGTGAGCTAACACAGCCCAATGGAGAACATGGCCCTAATTTACCAGTTCCAGACAGACTACCAACCTTCTTACCTATGATTCCACACAATTCTATCAGGCAACACCAGATAGGCTTCAACTTTACTGCCAACATGGGCTTTTATTGGCCCCAGTGATCCAAGATGCATTGCAGGGGTGGGCACAGGGAATGCCACCCTCCAGCCCCCAGGGGTTCCTCTTGGATCCCACTACCCTTGAAATTTTTAGTCCCCATTCCTTTGAGGTTTCACTTACCTCTTCCGGGTACTGGTACCTTCTACCTGGCTTGAGTCCTCCCTGTTATGATTCAGCTGAATTGTGGAGACCTTAAAGCCCTTCCTGAACCTCGCTTTTATTGACAATGGGGTTCACCTTTCTGCCAGATGTCAGTCCTCACCCATCTGTTGAGTTGTCGGCAAAGAATTGCCAGGAGTATTCTTTGAATCATTGGAGAGTGGGACTATCACCCAGGAGGGATGAAAACCCAGTTGTGTATCAAAAATCTGTCCTAGAGAGCAGCGGCTTTGTGCTGGCAGCTCTCAAATCCATTAATCCCTGTTTGGGCACCAGAAATGTAAGGTTTGTGGACCTTACTTTTAAGGCTTATCAGTCTTATTCTCCTCAGGTGTAGAATGGACCAAAATAACATACCTGAGAAGAGGTTGCAGGGAAAAATAAAGAGAGTGTGCTTTATTGTTGATCAGACAATAAGTGGGCAGACTCTCCCCTCCTAGGCAGGTTTAGAGGAGAGAGTGGGCCCCGAATGAGGAATATGCACAAGCTTTTATAGGTTGAGGTAGCAGGAAGCACAACGTCATCAATCTGGACCTTGCAGTCTCTGCACCAGGCCCCCAGAGACAGCGTGTCACCTCTTCTCCCACAAGACAAGCTTCTGATTTCCTGTATCAAGGTCTTAGAGACAACATGTTTATTTTACAAGATGGCCTCCTTGTTTACATGTGTTTACATGTGTTCCTTCCTGGCATAACAATAACAGGCAGAGACAGAGAGCCACTGGCATGATAAGCTTCATCATGGTGGCTAGAACAAACACATAACAGACTTCCTGTAGGCAATTCTCACCCACTTGTAGTTTTAGCAAAAGAGGTGGGGGGAAATGACTTGCAGCTTTGGAGGCCTTTTGCAGCTTTGAAGGCTTTTGCTGTGATTTCTAACTTATAGCATAAATTATAAGTATTTATTGATTAAACTATATTCCTTATAGATGGTACTCATACATATTTCTGGGAAAGCTATTTCTTAAGCATGCCATTACTCAACAACCCTCTCCCTTACTAGCTACTTATTTATTCTGTGGGCACACATAGCCTTTGAAGAAATGAGTAAGTCTTACGGAGACCCACTTTGGTCTAATGGTGAAGGCACCAGACTAGATCCCAGGACATGTTTCTAGCCCCACCTTAGCCATGAAAGCCAGATGAGTATTAGGACCAGTCACATACTCTGTCTCAACCCTCACAGGGTTGTTGTGGAGAAAATCGGAGGAGGAAGGAATATTATACATGTTCACCACCTTGAGTTACTTATAAAAACATTCAATGCAGGGTATAAATAAATAAATATGGTAGCAGTATTTTGGGTAAAGTGACCCCAATTGGCTTAGAGTTTCAACAGATTTTAAAGGTCAAGTTGGGCTCCGCAAGTAGTCCTCAACTTAGAACCATTCCTTTATCCATTGGGAGTTGCAACAGCACTGAAAAAAGTGATTTATAAACAGTCCCATTTACAACCATTGAGGTATCCCCATGGTCACATGATCAAAATCAGGGCGCTTGGCAACGGGCTGCAGTATCCTCGGGTCACATGATTGTCATTTGCAATCTTGCCAGCCGGTTTCTGACCAGCAGAACCAATGGGGGAAATCAGATTTGCTTAACGATCATCTAATGCAGTGATTCATTTAACTATGGCAAGAAAGCTTGTAAAATTTGGTGTGACTCGCTTAACAGTGAGTCTTGCTTAGCAGTGGAAATTCTAGCCCCCAATTGTGGTCATAAGTCAAAGACTACCTGTAGGCTCTAATTTGGATTTGATTTTATGCTTTGATACTGTATAATCTGAACTATTGTATTTGTATTTATTGAATTTATACCCTGCCTCCTTTCCCCAGCCAGGGGGAACGGGAGGTGGCTAACAACATGATTAAAAATACAGTAAAAATACAATAATATCATAAAAAGCACTAAGATAAAACTATATAGTTAAAAACTATTAAAACAAACACAATAAACAAACAAGCATACGACCATTCATACAAGGGAGTCATCAATTCCAAACCCACCGGCAGAGCCAGGTCTTCACAGCCGGCAGAAGGCCAACCGATTAGGGACAGTCCAGATCTCTACAGGGAGTTGATTCCAGAGGCCCAGTGCTGCCACAGAGACAGCCTTTGCCCGCAGTCCCACCAGCCGACACTGTTTAGCTGACGGGACCTGAAGGAGGCCGACTCTGTGATATCTAACTGGGCGCTGGGAGGCATGTGGTGGAAAAAGACGGTCTTGAAGATACCCCGCTCCTAAGCCATGAAGGGCTTTAAAAGTTGTCACTAGCACCTTAAATTGTACCCAGAAGACTGTTGGGAGCCAGTGCAGCTCACGGAGGAGTGGTGTTATATGGATATACCTAGGCACACCCTTAATCACTCACGCGGCCACATTCTGATCAGTTGGAGCGTCCGAGTGTGCTTCAAGGACAGCCCCATGTAGAGCGTGTTACAGTAATCCAACCGACTATGTTCCCAAATTGGCTTAAACTTCCTGTTCCCTTTTCTTTCTGTCCCAGATACCTGTTATGTGCTTTCCTTTGCCATAATCATGCTGAATACCAGTTTGCATAATCCCAACGTGAAGGACAAGCCCACTGTGGAGCGCTTCATCGCTATGAACCGTGGCATCAATGATGGTGGGGACCTACCTGAGGAATTACTCAGGGTGAGTTTTGGGGGAAGAGATCAGACTGGAATTCTTTGAATAGGCCATAATGGAGAACTTGGTGGGTGTGGTGAATCACCGGAACAGAGGCCTACTGTCTGTCTATCTGCCTGGCAGGCTAACCAAGGACCCAGGAATAGGTCAGGGTTGAGCCTACCTTGGTCTTTCCAGTATCTCCTGCTCAAATACTGAGCTTCCAAAATGCATTCATGGTTCTTGGGAAGTAGAAACTGCACCTGTACAATATTGAAAAGGGGGTGCAGAACCTTTCCGTGGAAGTGATCCACCGCATGTTTCTCCTCCCTCACACCAGAATCTCTATGAGAGCATAAAAAATGAGCCCTTCAAAATCCCTGAGGATGATGGCAATGACTTGACGCATACCTTCTTTAATCCGGACCGTGAAGGCTGGCTTCTGAAGCTTGGTGAGTGTGTGTCTGCACGAGGCAAGGCCTGACCAACAAGGAACAGGGCTGCTGATGCTGTGGCATGGGCTGCAGGGAGCATGGAGCTCAGCAGGAGTCTCTTTGCATGGGGCTCGGTGGCCACAGTCCAGCACAAAAAGACCAGTTATACAACCTTGAAAGCTTCTCATTATCTTAAACAGCGTACCCAGTGAGGGAGGGTCTTGGTTGCAGTGCTCAGTAACTTCCTATGGCCCTCTTAAGTTGCACTTGGCCAGCCAATACTTACCGAAATTGGGCAAAGGGATGTACTTAGGAAGAAAAAAGGCAGATTACTTGGGTCCCAGGAATGGCAGGTGAATCTAGCTCCAAAATGCACACCTACGGCCACCTACAGAGAAGCTGAAGACTTATCTGTGGTCCCTTGCTTCTCGCTTTCATTTTTCAGACTAGTCTCTGACATCACTTCACGCATAGCAGCTCCCACGCTCACTGACAGTGTTAACAGGTCAACTAGGATGCATTCACCAGCTCTCCCTGTGCAGCTCTTGGCTCCCTCTTCGTGTTTACTCAAAAGCTGATTTTTTTTTTCAGTTGCCAGGATTTGGCTTGAAAAGTCTTCCAGGCTTGTTTGAGGAGCCTAGTTTCCCCCCCCTCTCTCTTGTAGGAATATTAAATCACCTGAAATCTGAAAATCAAATCTGAAAATGGACATCTGCTAAATAGTCAAACTTGTAATTGCTGAAACTGAGCTGAACTAAATTAATGAAATTATTCTACATACGTAACTTTTCATACTTTGCTTTGAGCCAGAGAAAAGACATATACTCATCTAGCTTTGATGTCCAAAATAAGATCTGATTCTAAGTCCCCACATTTTTCTATCACTCTTCTTCTGTTTCTTTCAATCAAGCCATGCAAAAAATGACCAAAGATAACAATATCTTCCTTTATGACAGAACTAATGTAGGTTTGCTAATGCTATTATGGAACCTGGATCTGTTCTCACATAGTCTTGAGAGTAGGCTGATAAGTGTGTCAGTAATCTAGTTGTACAATAGTAATACAGTTGTGTACTACTACAAGTGCACATAACCACATTTTCCCATATAACCATAGTATAAGATTAATACATATTGTAATTACAGTTCCCCGTGATAAGGTTTCTCTTAGCTCACTAGCAAACTGACCAGTCTTTCCATTCTCTGCGATGGGAATAGGAAAGCTATGGCACTTTAGGAGTTAGATTCAAAATTTCTTTTCCCCTAACTAGCCTTGATAGCCATGGGATGACGGAGCTGTAGTCTATCTGTATCATGTCTGCTCAGTGAGTAGTAGGCATTCCATTTAAATAGTTACACAATTGAAAATCTGATGGCTTTCAATTACACAGCAAACACCAGAAAATTAAAATCCCTTCCATTTTCAGGTTTACAATTCCTAAACATTTATTGAAAAATATTTCACTGGACTTTGAGTAGCTGCACAAAAGGAATTTAAGTGCCTTCTGAGCAAACATATTTAGCTCGCGTGGCAAATTCAAGAATAGCTGCAGTATTTGGGCAGAATTATTAAGATGTGTATGCTGTAGAACTAGAATTTCTTATCGCTCAGTGTAAATGTTGAAGACTGCTTGGTTGGCTCCATGCTGGACCCAGTTCTTCACAGTGAAGAGATTAAGCAAGTAGAGGTAACTGAGAGACAGCACAACTTTGTCACCTTGTGTGAGATGGGTGGCTGTATAAATTGAATCCATAAAATTATAGCCAAATTGACTATCGGCATAAGACAATACCTGTTATTACTGTTGTTGTTTGTCAGCCTCCCCTTAGATTTAGAAGTGACCATGGTTTAGGGTAGATTCTTGCCATCTAGCAAGAGAGGTTGATTGAAACAAAAGAAATGAGGATTTAGAAGTGAAATGCAAATTCCAACATTTAATATTCCATTTCAGGAAACAACCTCCAAATTTACTTCAGTTCCAAAGACAGAATGTTTTGTTATTTGCATTTCAGCTTCTATGGCAATTGTTTTAAAAATGTGTCTCAAATCGTGGTGATGTTAATGCCAAGAGGCCCAACATTGTACTTGAAACCCAGTTCTGCAGTGCCTCCTGGTGTGGATATTTCCTCTGTTAACTTTTCTCAGGGTTAACCAAAGAGAGTGGAATAAATGCTCCTGACTTATTTATCTAGAAGATACAATTTTTTTTTCTGAATGGAGTGAACCTTGTAGTCTGAAGACCTGCCCAAATAGCAAGGTCCCAAGTTCAAGAGTCAACCACAATGGGGACGATCCCCATCCTCATATGCCTAAACTTTTTAGAATTGTCATGATGATGTCTATTCACTGACATCATTTAAAAAAAGGAGAACTGCAGCATTGTGCAATTCAGGAAAATGTGACTAAGAGCACAGCAAAGAAGGGGAAACTGAGGCTTACCCTGTAGAGACAGAGAAGTAGGAGGAGGTTCCATTATTCACTCCGAGGGAGACACAAGGCCTCTTTGCTGTGTTCCAGAGGGGAGGGTTGAAGGAGGTGGTGGTAACATGAAAACAAAGGTGGATCAGGTAGGACCACTGGCCTTGACGGTGTGGGACATAACCCTGGTTTTCTCCACATATGGCTGTTCTTTGGCTGAACCCTTTGGCCCTTGATGATGCATGCTGCCCTTCCCATCCCACTCCTAGAGGTCTCCTGGCTCCAGGCCATTTTAACACCCCCACCACTGCCTTGGTACTAAAACCACTAATTCCTCAGTCAACTGTTTGTGTGGCAAACACATTCATGATATGGCAAGAATTAATCAGGGGAGGTGAACCTTTCTATCAAGTATCCCAGCGGCTGCTGCATTAATGGCCTTGGCACGCTGGTAGCCCCAGAAATGTATCAGCCCCCCCCACTTTTTATTTTTTTCTATTAAGGTAGGAGATACGTTGACTCCCTTTAAGGAGAGCTCTTCCTCCCTCCTTTTCCCTTTTGCTCAAAAATGTTTAGCTTGGGCAGTGCCCACTGCTGACTGCAATTGAAATGTGCACGAAGGGCAAATTTTAGTCCTTTGTTTTTTAATTTTCTTTTTCCCTCATTTGTATGTTTCCATGATTTTGGCTCTGCCTTTCCCTGCCCCCAAACTTCAGGAGGTACGTACCCCCATATCTCCTTGCTAGCTTTGCTGGGGCTGAGGCCGTGCTGCAGTGCTTGCTTGTTTTTCTGTTCTCTTTTATTTTTACTTGCTGCTGATGTTACTTGTACTGCTGTTGTTGCCACCATTGCTAATTGGCTGCACAGTCCCTGGGGAACTGGGGTGGGGAGATGTGGGATGGTGAGGGGCAGAGGCGGGGAGAGGGAGTGCTTGGGTTCAGCTGGGCATCAAAAGGAGAGAGAAGAGAGAGGAGTGACTTTCCCAAACTGTGAATCAGGTAGCTATCCTCTTCATCTTGTTTTTCTAAAATTCATACTGTCCTTGTTGGATGTCTTTTGTGAGAGTATGGCACGTTCTAAAGTCCCGAAGTGCTTCCTGAAGTGCTTCCTGTTGTCAGAACTAGGCCTGGATGTAGTTTTGGACTTCTAGAGGGGCAGGAGCTAGGAAGGGCATGATAGAGCTTTGGGGCGGGAGACCTTTTATTTCTCCCGCGGAATAGGATGCTTGCTTGAGGAAGCCCAGATCCCTTTGGAAGTATTCAGGGTTACAGTTCAATGATAGAGAATATAGATATATGCATAATATTTTCAGTAATACTAAGTAATTTTAAGTAATACTTTTTTCAAAAAAGCAAAGAATTGAAACAGTGAGAGCAAGTTTAAATATCTCCAACCACATTAAAAAAAAGTGGGGAGACCTCAGAATTGTTAGCTTTTCTCTTTTTCCCCATCTCACCCTTAGTATTACTGAAAATTTTCCCTATGGTGCTTACAGGCTGAAAAAAATGATAATTAAAAATAAAGTATGACTTCCAATCCCAAAACGTTGGGAGAGATATTACAGTGGAAAAAAACATTCCTCATTAAGTTTAAAGGATGCTGGGAGTTGTATTTCAGCTACACTTAGCATACCACAGATTAATTAATTATGTATTTCTCACCATTGTTATACCATTCCAATCTTAGGTAATGGGCAGTTCACAGCAATGTAGTTGCTTCAAGAGACTTTTTCTAGATGCTATAGCTCAGTCTTGATGATTGCAGTGCCATCATGAACCTTCATCAGACCTTCATCATGCAGCTGTTGCAACTTAAATCATTGTAAGATGAATCACAAATCTCTTTTCCATTTATTACACAATGTCCTACCAATTTCCACGTATATGCTTTTCAAAAATTATGTTCTTCACCTCTCCCCCAAGGCCCTAGCATAGCATGTGTTTTTGTTTAAAATATCTTCAGTTGACTAACCCCCTCCCATTACTTTTAGATAGGAAAAGCATAACTAAGAGGATACTTTTAAGAAGAGCCCATTCATATTTTCTGCTTGTCATTAAAAAAAGAAGCAAAGAATGGGAACAATTAATCAATGAGAGCAGATTTAAATGTAGAATCCCTATCAGTAATATGTAATTTTCAGGGGCACTAAACAAAATAAAAATGCGGCCGGTGTGAAAAGGAATAATAAAATACCGTGTTTCCCCGAAAATATGACCCTGTCTTATATTTTTTTTGCCACCAAAAAAGGCACCAGGTCTTATTT
>JANHGC010001718.1:141147-152050 GCA_027560395.1 Boaedon fuliginosus
AGACACAGAGACAGAGACAGAGACAGAGTATGGCACAAACAAGAGCGTGAATGGAAGCAAGTGAATCACCAAGATTTTTTTTCTTGTTTTGGTCCCCCAAAATTAATGTGTGTCTTATACTCTGGTGCATCGTATACTCTGAAAAATACGGTATGTAATATTAAAAATGTGGTGTACCCACTGGTACAGAAATGATGAATTTTTCAACATGTGCAGACTTGATTGATGATGGGATTTATATATTACTTGCCATCTTGTATATAAAAACTAAGATAATTGTTGAAGTCTTAAAACATTTCAGTGCTACTCTATGTAATTTAACTAAAATAAAACACAGAGTTGCAAGATGGAGGCAGGAAGTTTCCCACTCAGCCAAGAAAATAAAATAACCAGGTCCTTTACAGCTAACAAATGCAGTGTTTATCCTTGGAGCAGGCAAACAGGAAACTCTAATGTGTGGGACCATTTTGGGGTAATTGGAAATAAATCAGCAAGTGTTTCTGATTCCCAAGCATTTCACAACAGCCCACTAAATTAGGATGCTGAAATTAAGAAAGTGGGGAAGAGTAGAAATGTAGTTAGGAATGGATGTTTGTATAGAAAATCTTTGAGTTGGCACATCCTGTTTCCACATTCAAAATTTTACTTGTGAACCCTTTTTGGTCGTAGAGATGAAAAAAGTAGATTTCACCAGCCTAAGGCAGAAGACTTTCGGCTGGGCCACCAGGGAGAGAAGGCTGCCCAAAGAGAAGATTTGCCTTCCAGAACATTGCCGCTAAGTGGCTGTTGATGATGTTTTTGCGTGCAGACATACCCTAATCTTAAATTTAGTCCACACAGGATGCCTTTCAAAATAGATGCTGAAGTGAGATGAGAACTTAGAGCAGCTGAAGTTCTATAAGGAATCAGGCATGGGAGTCAGCAATGCTGTCTGGGAATGCTGGGTGTCATAGTCCAGCACATCTATTGAAAACATGGTTGAGTTCTAAAGAATAAATTGTGAAGCATTACAGTACTGTGAACTACCTAGAACAGGGGTGTCAAACACAAGGCCCGCGGGCCAAATCTGGCAGGTGATGTGGTCAGATCCAGCCTGTGGGCCATCCTAGAAAATGTAAGGGGCCGTCCTGGGTTGCTTCAGCCCTGTCTACCCAATGCAAAGGGGAAACGTTAGGTCTGTGTGGCTTCGGCCCGATCTACCCAATGCGAAGAGGAAACATGCCAGCAGTTTGGGGAGTGGTGTCAATCTGGCCACGCCCACTGTCAGCCACGCCCACCTGTTTCCCTGAGGCCAACCACAGCCCTGATGCAGCCTTCAGTGAAATTGAGTTTGACACCCCTGACCTAGGAAGTTGAATAGTCAATGCTATACCACTTGGCATGCCAAGTTAATACAAATATTAATTTACTTACAGGGAGGAGGGATGTTGAAGAGGGGTGACTACCCTTCAGAATTAGAGCTACATCCTCCATCCTCTCCAATTTCGCAGATCATTTAAAAGGATCGGGGTGGGTGGGGGATGGATGAACCAAATTTCTTTCCTAGTTTGCTTACAATTAGTAAAGAAACATTCAAGAAAGGAAAGCAAGCAAAAGGAGAAAGTCATTAGTCTATCAAAACTCAACATGTTCTGGCAGCCCCTGTCCATGGTTTCAGTGCAGGAATTGGCCAGGGATGACACTGTGTTTAGTATCACTAACCAGACCCACCAAAACAAACAGGTCTATTGTGTGGTTTGGGAGTGATTTTTTTTTTTTACTCTTCACCAAAACCCGAACCTCTCATTCATTACCTATGATGCATACAAGGGTGTGTGAATCACTACAGTGCTATTTCTCGTTTCTCTTGCAAGCACTCAGGTAAATTACATTCATTTATTATTTCCACTGGCAAAACGGAAAAGAGATGTCTGATGTTGATTAGCTCCCTTTTACCATCACTGCCAGTCAGAACTTGAAGTTGCTTAGTTTTGTAGCTACCTGGTTCAAGTTGCAGGCCTCTGTTTATTAAAGACACTCAGGGAATGAGTGCGTGAGTGTATCATGTGTATTTCCTCAAATGTACTTTTTGAAACTCATGCTGCCTGGTTGATTACCTGGAGATGGCAGCGAAGTGTGATTTCTGAATTGTCACTCTACTATTGCAGACCTGTTTAAAATGAGAATTGCTTACCTGGAATTCAGTATTTTTGTGAAATGGCCTTTAGCGTTCACAAAGGAATCATGTCTAGAAAGTGTAATTTGACAACTGCGGCAGGGCGAGTGTTGTGTTGATTCATGCTGTACAGTACCTCACTCGATACCTACGTGCAAAGCTGCTTCTGTATATGAAAAGCTCTATTTCCTTCAGATCATAGAATCAGGGCTGGAAGGGACCTTGAAGGTCTACCAATCCAGCCCCCTGCCCAAGGAAGGAATTCCTATACCATCCCATACAAATGGATGTCCAATCTTTTCTTGAAAACCTCCAGGTTCCCATCCTTCCTAATCCCCATAAAACATTTATAACTTTCTATTTCTATGCTCGTTATGGTGGAAAGCACCCACTGCCTTCCAAACTCTTTAATGGAGTGGCAGCAGTTTTTTTTTTTATCTAAGAGCCTAACATCCTGGGAATACAGGAAGAGGTGATGGGAATCCCTTTCGATGAGAGCACAGATTACCCACCAAACCAAACCAAACCAAACCAAACCAAACCAAACTAAACCAAACCAAACCAAACCAAACCAAACCAAACCAAACCAAACAAACAAACACATGATTTCAGAAGTGATTTTTTTTCCACCCCTCACCAAAACTCAGAAGGATCCACTGGAACTTTCCACAAGGGCAAGTTTCTTCAGTGATGACTATGTTTGATCACCAGGGGCCCTCTTGTGACAGATCCAGAGCTGAAGTTTGATCTGCAATAATACACTTCTAAATAAATCAACATTGAGGAGACTTGTGTGAATGTATGACTGCAGCTGCAAAACTTCTTATCAACCGGCACAATGAAAACTTAGAAGATGGAGCAGGCAGCTTATGATAGGTAAGTTGCAAGGGAAGAATTAAAGTTGGGATGGTATCCAGGAAACTTCTGAGACTTCATGCTCTTCTGTCTCTGTAAAGTGTTCAGACTGTCTTCCTTCTCTATGTTTGGGGATATATTATAGTTTCTTGTAAAGATAAAAGTGCTATAACCTGTTCTTATATTTTTATTTGAGATTCTTGCATCGGCCAGCTTTCCTCTTAAGGAGTCTACAGAGAATAGTAAGAATGATGATAGGTTTCTGTCATCTGGGAACTAGAAACATCTGCCACCTTTAATTGTTTGCAGGTGCAATATGTTGGTGCAGGAACTGCTAAATGGATGGCATTTACTAACTAGTGGTGGCACCAATACATTGGACAACAGTTTTAGGAGAACCTGCTGATAAATGCAAATGCATTCTGAAGACTGTCGGGAGTATTCCTGAATCTGTTTTTCTCCAACAGCTCTTAACTGTGATTTAAAAAATTAATGCTACACACTCCCTCTGTATAGAAAGCATGATATGTTTATCACAGTTCCTCTGTGATATATAGCAAAGATAACAAGTGCCTCAATTCTGTCCTGTTCTCAAAGATTCTTCACACACAGCTAGAGATCAAACCAACCTTTTTTCTTCCAGATAGCCAAACATTTTGCAGAACCTCAAACCCTTTGTAATCCTAAACATATATGAAATATACATTAATTCCAATTAGTCATGATGTGATGCAGAGTAAGATTTTATTAAGTAAAAAGAGTGGAAAATTATGGAGAAGCTGTAACAAACCAAACCAAAATCATTTGAAGGCAACTATTATCTACTCATTGATGTTTGTTACCACTATGATTCACAGACAATTCCTTGAAAATAGCTTGCTTTATTTATTGTAAAATATGTGAGTCGGCTTCCAGCAGACCCAGCAGTATCTGAAAGGACACACTGCCCCATTCCCTCTTCTAAGCTATTCCAGCAATTGATGACCACCCCTTTTCTGTGTCTTCTTATTGATCATTCAAAAAGGCATCTTCCATTTTAGTTGAACATTCTCAGACCAGTTTGCTATAGCACCCTTCTCCGACACAGTCCTTGCATGGAAAGGTTTCTGGGATTATGTGAAGTTCGGAGGTTATTATTAATTTTTCACTTGAATCCCCAAAGCCGGAATACGTAGCCTGTAATGGAATCATATTCTTTAAAGCCCTGCTTCAGAAAAGGGTCCATAAGAATGCTGTGCCAAACAGTTCCTTATTTCTCAATTTATGTACATTGCTCATGAAGATGGTGGGGAGGCAATAAAGGGCATAGGAGGGCAGCTATATTAGCATGCAGTCTGTCCATTTTTGAGCTAGTAGAGAAGGATGCTGCAATATAATACTCTAGGCTCTTCTGGTTGGAAAGTAGTACTGATCTTACAGATTTAACACAGCACAGATTAAGCAAATTGGTTTTTCCATTGAGTATTGTCTTCCAGGTAACTTCATTTATTTATTTGAATCCTGCCTTTATTATTTATACAAATAACTCAGGGCGGTGAACATATCCTACACACCTTCCTCCTTCTATTTACGCCACAAGAACAACTCTGCACTGAGAGTGACTGGCCAGAAGTCACTCAGTTGTGTTTCGTAGCTAAGGTGGGACTAGAACTCACAGACTCTTGCTTTCTAGCTTGGTGTCCTACTCAGTAGATCAAACTGGGTCTCACTTTAGTGTAAGAATTACTAATTCTAAAGAATTATTAATGTAATTCCTCACTCTAAGGTGGTTGCCTCTAGAGGAGAAATTTATTTTTGATAGATGAGAGGTAGTTATCTACATTCTGTTACTGAGAATGCTGATGAATGAGATGAACATGGATCACCTGGTAAAGCAGGAGATACTTCTCCTGATTCCATAGATCTGCCACAGGTAAAACACTTGGGAAGTAAAGGGACAAGACTCTCAGATGCTCCTGCCATCTTCCAGTCCTAACAGTCAAATTATAAGGTGTGGCAGGAGGAGTCAAGTTGCTAATGCCTATAAGCTGTATTTCTGTCTACTGTTAAATACAAGTTTAGTGTTCTTCTAAAAGTGTTAAACCCATGTTCTGGTTGCTTCTGAACATGGATTTAGCATCCTTTCAGAAGAGGGGTTTAAAGAAGACCCAGTTACTCATTGACCTTATGGCTAAGATCAAGCGTGCACAGTAAAGTAGCCCAACAAACAGCTGGCTGGCTGCATGTGTGGTTGCTCCCACTCCACAACCACTGCCCCCACTCCCCCAGCCCTCTGCCTGACAGTTATATTTCAAGTTATTTTTAAACACAGGTTTTTAACACTCTTCTAAAAGAGCCTGAAGTAGCCCAAACTGTACCTTTAAGAACAGGGGGATTGCTTAGTTAAATGGGAATTTGGTGGAACTGATTGACAAATACTGGTGGTTCAAGACAGGCAGCTGGTTACCAATGAAGATGCTAATTTCAGAAGTAGCAAAAAGAGGAGGAATCATTCCAGCCAGATTTCCAAAACATGTGATCAGACCTGAAAGCTAAAGCGCAAATCTTTCTCTGACAAGAACCTAATAATCCATATGCTTCTAAAACTCTCATATCAGTAACCTTTAACTGAATGAAATGGTACACTGTAGATCAATGCTTTTTCTACCAAGATACTTCAAGTGGGTTCTCTTACAGAATGTATCCAAGACCTGGTAACCACGAGTCTCATGGAACTGAAATTTGGCAAATTTTATGAAATGACAAAAAAATATTATAAGACATTTTATGACATAATACAAGATGCCATAAAACAATTTCCTGTAGTCAACTCCTGATGTTTGATCACGCCATACAGTTCAACATGGACTCCTTTCAAGTTAGATACATATCTGAATAGCTCTGAATTTTTAAGAATCCCCGCCATTGTTGAAGGCATTCATTAAGGAATCTGGTAAGGACATAATCTCCGAAACGACCCAGCAGGTTTGTATTTGTAGTAAAGCGAACACTAGGCAAACATGGAGGGGGGATTGCACCTTCAAGCTGAAGAGATGAAAGGTACTATTTCTCTCTCTGTAGCTTCACTGTGCATCTCTGCCTTACCACATCTTCCCAGTGCAGCATCTGTATCCGGCTGATCCTTGAGGAGGGGCCAGTTTGAAAGAACCAAGTTGCGAAGAGGAACTAAGTAGGTCCCAGCCCCTTACCCTGTCATCAACCACATGATCACTGAAACTTCCTAGATCACATCAATGGCAAAAAAATATGTCAGAAGTAGGGGGAAACAGCTAATTTGAAGAGGGACCTTTGTCCAGGTTCACCTGGTGCACCTTTCTGGAGCAAGATGCACTGCTCACTGTCACTCATGCCCTCATCACCTCCTGGCTAGATTACTGCAATGCCCTTGAAAAGCATTTGGAAGCTTCAGCTGGTCCAAAACGCAGTCGCAGGAGTAGTTACAGGTGTGCCCCACTACACCCATACCACACCACTCTTGTGCGAGCTGCATTGGCTTCCAGTTAGCTTCCGAGTGCAATTCAAGGTGCTGGTTACGACCTTTAAAGCCTACATGGCATAGGATCGGGTTTTCTGCGAGACTGTCTTCTGCCGCCGTTTGCCTCCCAATGCCCTGTAAGGGTCCACAGTTGGCCTCCTCCGGTTACCATCAGCCAAACAATGTCGACTGGTGGTCCCGTGGAGGAGGACCTTCTCTGCGGGTACCCCAGCCCTCTGGAATGAACTCCCTCCAGGGATCCGGATCATTCCTGACCTGTTAACCTTCCCCTGAGCTCTGAAAACAGGCTGGGATGGGTTAACATCTTGATGAATGTTTTAATGGTTTTAATTGTTTTAATATATAGTGAATTATTTTTGTATCATTTTTATTGTTTTTTTAATTAATATTTTTTTTATTTTTTAATATAATCAACATTTTCCAACATCAGACTTTGTATCATAGGGGTTACAAAATAATAAGTGCTCTCTAACATCAAAATCATAAAATTCATGTGCACCTAAAACATATCATAATCATAATATTACAAACATATATCAAACCTAATTAGTAATAGGTAAGTAAAATATTTGGTTCTTTTGGACAAAATACAATATATTTTCAATATTTTTTATTATATTACTTCAAATCTATTCTCTAGTCAACCATAAAATACTTGCCATATCTTATAGTATTCAGTATCTTCTTTTTCTTTAATTGCTATTCATTTCTACACACTCTAAAAAAATTTTAATCACATCATCTTCATTCGATATTTTTAGACATTTCATTGCTGTGCAAATACAATCCTTGCTGCTGTCAACACATGAACCATTAAGTATACATCTTCCTTACTATATGTTTCTTGTAAAATCCCCAAAAGGAATATTTCTGGTTTCATCTCAATATATTGTAATGTCATTCTCTCTAGCCACTCTCGTATTTTCAACCAATATTTTTTAGCCTCTTCAAAGTCCACCATATATGATAATATGATCCTGGTTCTTGGTGATATTTCCAACATTTAGTAGATTTATTTTTAAACATCTTTGCCAAACTCACTGGGTCAAAATGCCATCTGTAAAACATCTTATATAGATTTTCTCTATTATGCTGTCGACAATGTTAAACAATAATTTTTGATCCCATTGAAGATTGATGCGCAGTTCAAGGAGCATCCTTGATTCATAGTTCCTGCTTAAAGAGTAGGTGGCAGCTGGGATCAGGAGCGGCTTTGCACAAATCTATTTAGTTGTGCCATTTGTTCCCTCTTCTATGGTGAGAGGCCCTTCAGACAATCACTCTAGACCAATACAATATTAACACCCTGACAGCAATGCGAACCAAAGAACTGATGCTTTCAAATTATGTTGGGGATCTCTTGGGGATCCCTTGGACTGCAAGGAGATCAAATCAGTCAATCCTAAAGGAAGTCAACCTTGACTGTTCTTTGGAAGGACAGATACTAAAGCTGAAGCTCAAATATTTTGGCCACCAAATGAAAAGAGACAACTTGGAATAACAGAATAACAGAGTTGGAAGGGAACTTGGATCTTTACTAGTGCAAGTACTCCAAATAGTTCTGATATTCACTGGAAAAGACCTTGATGTTGAGAAAGATTGAGGGCTAAAGGAGAAGGGGGCTTAGATAGTGTCATCAATGTAATAAACATGAATTTGGATCAACTCAGTGAGACAGTGGAGGACAGGGGGCCTGGCATGCTATGGCCCATGGGGTTGCAAAGAGTCTGACATGACATAGTGACTGAACAGCAGTCTGAGTTTCTTTCTAATGTTCTTCTGCAATCCTACACTGAAATCATGTTTGCTAATTAGGTCATCACATAATTTATCCAGCTTCATCTCTCTGGTTGTCTACATTAAGGAACCATTTGTCTTCCGCAGTATGTCCATTCCATTCAATTGGGCAGAGCCAGCATGCTTTGTGTCTCATTGATTAAAACCTGTCACCTGATGGATAAGTTTGGTATTTTTTTTCCAGGGTGTTCTTTTTGTGTGTGTGTATTCTTTTATACGGTGTTCCTCATATTGTATGCCTTCTAGATTGGGGATGGAGTTGGGAGGCTTATCATTTCAATTAATAATCAATCTAGGTATCTTTTCATTTTTCTTCCTTTTGCTTTTTTGCATCTATTTGAAAACTGCTACTTTTGCTTTATCTGATTCCTGTTGCTGCCTTTTTTGGTCTATGACTATAGATTTCATAAATAAATGCGGTTGTGAAAGAATTTGATATGGATCTTGCTTTGTGGTGGTGGTTGTTTTTTTTCCTTCTGGTTGATACAAGATGAGATAAATGTTGGAATGAAGCCTGTTTAACACTTATCTTATCCCAAGGGGATGACAATAAAAGCATACAAACATACGTTTTTTGGGGGGGTATACAATAGGGTTTGTTTTCAGGGACAGTCCAACAGGGACTGGTTTGCAAATAAAAGCTTTTGGTTAATAATACTTAATACGTGCATCCCAGAGTGAATATGGATCTCAAAAAAGGCAGCCACACACGCCTCAGGGAAAATAGTTGGATTTATTTTTCAGAGGAAAAACACATTGAAAGCCTGTCAATGAGGAATGGCATCAGAAGAGAAGGTAATCATTGGGGAAATAGCATTCATTTAAGCTGTATTGAGGAACAATCCCTGGGGTCCAGAGATGAGACAGCATGTGGAATGCAGTTTTAGAGAGGGGGGGGGGGGAACAGCCAATATAATACAACTTCCCGAAAGAGAAAGGTTTAGATAGGTAGGGTGGCGGTGTACCTTTGGAAATTAGAAGTGTTGCAAAAGAAGAAGAGATGGGAAAGCTGAACATTGAACAACTACTCTACGCTTAGTAGAGATATGGGAAGAGAAATAAGATTGAGAATAGTAGCCAATAGATGAGAAAAGATGGCAATGTTGACTCGCAAAGCATCCCTGACCTGCTCTTGAGTTTCCATAGGCAAGGGGATGGGGAATTGAACCTCCCAGCTGCATCAAGGAGCTTGCATTTCTGTCAAAACAAAGCACATTCATGCTGGCAAATCAAGGTCATCTCCACCGAAACCCACAGTGGCCGGAGGAAGTAACTTCTACAACCAGTGAAATTGCTTCATTGGAGAATGTGACTGATGACAAATCTTGGGGGGAGGGGGAAACAAGGTCAGAGCCAAAGCGCAAATTAAGTGAGGTCAGAGTTGGCTCCATTTGGTCTGTGCCAACATGAAGTAGGCCAACATAACATAACTAGATTTCTTTTAAAGTTTGGCCTGAGGCACATTATTTAATTAGTGCATCGGTGGGAACCCCGATAGCAAGCTAACTCTGACCTCACTTAATTCTTAATGAATTGCCCTTAATTGTATAAAACATAAAAATGCACTTATGATTTATGGAGGGTTTTATTTATTTTTTTGCCAAAGAAACTTAAAATCTACTTCAGTTTGAATCCCCTGAGCATATATGTTACCCTGGTCATTTACTTTGCCTAAAGAAATCCTTTATTAATTCAACTGACAGATAAAACCTAAATAAACTTAAACATTATTTTTGGGACTTTCCAGTGTTCTTCCTTTTACACTGCAAAACAAAAACAAAATTACCCTGTCTTCCAGTTATTCATCACAGTTATTTGATAAAATAACAATATGCTTAGACCACTAAAAAGAGCAATTGCTAACAGTAAATGAAGCAAAGCACATTGAGACAAGAACTACCCATCATACCATACAGTAGCACTGAGAAAAAAATTAATTCCCAATTATAGAATACACAGAAATCTTTTTTACATGAGAACTACTGGTATGCATCTGGGAAAAGTTACTGAATTATTAAAATTAATTTTATAAATCATAAAATGATTTACAATTGAAATTAAATGAGGTGGATAAACCAATGCTCATATTTCTGCTTCTATGAATATTTGATATTAACTGGCCAAATTCCACTTGTCGTTGATAAAATTAACTTTAGATAAAATGAAAGGCTTGGCTGCAAACAGACAAATTTAGAACTCTGCCAACCATACACAGTAGATCCCTAGCACAGATTTATAAATATATATATATACCTACCCCAATCAGTATTACATATTATTTTTTTCACATTTTCTTAATGGCTTGGTGGAAAATAGAAACAACAACTCTGAAAATTGGGAATCACCGATCAAAGCCTAGTTGTAGTAAATGGAATTATCAATGTGGTCCTTTGGCTATGGTCTGGAGCAATTGCTGCATTTGTTTTATAGTCCTATTAAAACTGACCTTCTTTAAAACTACAGTGAAAGGTCTTTGAAGAATTCAGACAAAACTATCGCCTGTTGAAATAACTTTGTGTGCTTATGTGACTACTGATAGAATTAATATGCTTGTTGTATTATTTACTTGCAGAGTTTCTTTTCCTTAATATGCTTGCTTT
>JANHGC010001718.1:152150-162763 GCA_027560395.1 Boaedon fuliginosus
TCACTCATGCCCTCATCACCTCCTGGCTAGATTACTGCAATGCACTCTACATGGGGATGCCCTTAAAAAGCATTAGGAAGCTTCAGCTGGTTCAAAACGCAGCCGCACGAGTAGTTACGGGTGTGCCCCGCTACACTCATACCACAACACTCTTGTGCGAGCTGTACTGCATTGGCTCCCAGTTAGCTTCCAGGTGCAATTCATGGTGCTGGTTATGACCTTTAAAGCCCTATATGACATAGGATCAGGTTATCTGCGAGACCGTCTCCTGCCACCGTTTGCCTCCCAACACCCTGTAAGGGTTGGCCTCCTCTGGCTACCATCAACCAAACAATGTTGACTGGCGGAACCCTGGAGGAGGGCCTTCTCTGGGGTGCCCTGACCCTCTGGAATGAACTTCCTCCGGGATCTGGATCATTCCCAACCTATTAACCTTCCGCCGAGCCCACAAAACATGGCTCTTCCAATGGGCTGGGATGGGTTAACACCCTGATGAATGTTTTAATGTTTTTAATTGTTTTATTATATAGTGAATTATTTTTGTATCATTTTTATTGTTGTGAGACGTCCGGAGTCCCTCCAGGAATCGAGCGGCCTATAAATTATATTAAACTTAAAATTTAAACTTAATTTAAAATGGAAGTATCTAAAGGCAATGGAACATACAGCTACTTTCATATGAAAAAAAAAACAAGTGGGGGCAGAAGTCAGACCCCATGTTACCGCATATGACTATCCTATCACTACTTGTTCCTCCCCCTGAAAATGTGGCTTTCCCCTTTTCACAATGGTTCTATCTTTTATTTCCCCTTGTTTATTCCTCCTTCAAAACAAGAAAGTTAGAGGCAGAATAGACACTTGTATCAGAATGCTGAAGCAATTTCTGCCCCATAGGTACAGACAACTCCAAAAGGGATTGATGGTCCATTTCATCATTTGCCTCCTCTGCCACTGCAGACCTCAAGCCCACCTGTCCCCTCCCCTTTCAAATATTAGAATACCCAGGATCCTAATTAAAACATGCTTCTTTTGCAAGTGTGAAACAATTCTTGCATGCAGGGGCAGGGATGTGGCCTACTTCAAAAACATGTGGTCGGTCCGTCCCCCCACACACCCTACCTCAAGCCCAACTTTATAAAAGCTGATTATTCAGGAAAGAAATCTTGAATATCCAGAAGTGGAAGAAGCCCAGTCTTTAACCTTGACTGCCCTCCCTCACCAATGAAAATGTTATCTGCAAACCTCAACATTTACCTCAATGAAGAATCCTGTCCATCCTTTGTCTGGATTTTTTATTTCTTTCTTATAAACATTTGTGCTCTTTCCAAGAAAGAAAAAGACAAGAAATAGCTATTTAGAAAGTTGAAATCATCCATGAGGAAGCAAGATATCAAACCTCTGATGTATTCTGAATAGGTATTACTTATAGAGACGAATAATGGCTTTTTTGAGTTTTTGTTAGTTTTGTCAGATTGAGCCTGAATGTACAGTCTGGGGGGCTGAAACATATATTGAGAAAGGAAGGCAAAGCAGATAAAAACAAATGTTTTACTGCATTTGAAAATGGCCAGATAGGACAACCAAGGAGCTGGCCCAAAATGAGATCTGGATAGCCACTCTATCTGATGAGTTACAATATGCTCTTCAGAGGTGACAGATGAAGGATCTGTTCAGCAGCTAGACACTCAATGGTGAGATATGTTGGGAACTGTATTGTGAAGCAATATTTAAACATCCATAAGTTTCCCACCCATGTCTTATACACCTGGGTGCTTTCTATTAATTGGATGGCTTTATTTCTCTCCACCAAAACTGAATGAACGAAAGAATGAATGCATGAAGGTCTACTCACCACTTTCTTCACCTTAGCACGATTCCACTTAATAGGATTCCTTTTAGCTTCTTGTCCAGATAACACGTGCATCCTGAAATCTCTCCTAGTGATGTTAAAAGTAGAGGAGAAAATTGTACACTCCAATTTTTTTCTTCCTCCTTTTTGAATTGGTTTATTTCTCATGTTATTTCTATATTTTCCTTTGGTTTATATCATTAAAAAAATTGTGTCATTTGGTTTTGCAAAATTAACTCTCAAAAAGGGACAGAGAATGGAAAAAATAAATGTATAGGACCCCAATACCTCGTGTCATCATTAGTGTTAGCATAGTAAGCATAGATAAATGAAGGCTCCTGGTCTGTGGAAAAGTAAATCGCTCCTCCAGTATTTTTCTAGAAAAAGAGGAAGGATCAATGAGAAAGAAATGAAGACAGGTGTTCTTCTGAGTATAGTTTTCCTTTTCTCTAAGTGGAAACAAAAAACACTGTTGGTATGTAAATCAAATCTTGGATGACCATGTCATTAATGCTGTCTTCTCCAATTTGGTGTTGTCCTGATATATTTGGAAGTCAACCTTCATCATCCTCTAAGTCAACCCTTCATCATCCTGATGAAGTCAGAATATGATGGGCCATCAGTTAAATAGCTTTATACACACCTGGTCTATGGAACAAGCACATTTTGGTAACTTGAGGCTGGATGGTTGGTACTCTCATCAACCATCATATTGGATATACTAAAGTAATAAGCAGTATTCTAAATTGTTTGTTGAAAATGCCCTTTTGTGGAACCTAAGCTCATATTTTAGCATAGGAGATCAACTGTTTTGGCTGTTATGAATAATATGTCTCTCACCACAGTCCTGTTCCAATGGACCTGGGGATGCTGTTGATTCTGCATGGTGATAAGGTAAAAAGTGGCAATTGGGATTCCAATACTGTCTTCAAAGAAAGCTAAGGCATGGTTCATATTTGGGATGATCCTGTAAACGATCAGGGTGAGAATGGTGTGAATGCAGGCATTGCTTGAATAGTAAGAGTTCGCTTTGAAACAACTTTGCACAGTTGCCTATTTAATTTTGCATTGGCACACAAAGTAAACAAATACTGCTCTGGTGTTAAAATACGCTGAAATACTCGGCTATTTTTCTGCTCCCAAACAAAATGCCATTTCTCTTCTACCCTGACCAAGGAGGCTATTTAGTGATCCTTAGATATTATATAACATTGATATTACTCACCAATCGGCAAAGTCCAATAAACCCACAAACGGTATCAAAGAATTGGAATTCATTCAAGCTGTATTTGAGGCAATTTCTAAATAAGGCAAGCTTGTCATTATTACAAGGCATTTAGGAATGGTAAAGTCTGATTGTTCTCCCCCTCTGTCTCTCATTAAGCTCTAGAGTGACTAATTAAATTCATTTATTGAGTTACATGCCCAAAGGAGGGTTTGGACTTTGCTCAGTGGAATCTTTTTTTCACATTTGAAAGTGACTGTCTAACTCCAACCTATGCTAGCAGTATAGTTGTTGCAAGAGTTAAGTTGTAATTGTAATACAATCTGTCAGGTGCACTCTTTTTGTACAATTTATTTGCAACCTATTAATTCAAAGTCTCGCTGAGCACTGGTTATTTCTCCACTCCACTTTTCCAAAAAATGCAACCCAAGAGCCTCTACACTAGAGTACGTTCTACTATGGCTCAACTCACCGGAGATAGTTCTCTCCTGTTAGCTGATTAAAATAATAATAAGAATTGTCAGGCTGGCCCATTTCATCTCCTGATGCCACAAGTAGGTACTTTGTTTTGTTTATATAATGCTCATTATATTCTGGAACAGAAAAAGGGAAAAAAAGGAAGGTTTGTGGATCTCAACCTTACCTCAAGTTGAGCAGAAAGCAAAACGTTCCGAGGAAAGAGAATAGAACTGCTTTCGATATTTAATTTGTCCCCATACCCACACCCTTAAGTAGGTGTCAGCCCTTCAAGGCAGATTGGACATCAAAGTAGAGGGTCAAAGTAATAGAATCTAGAAACTTCCCCTCCCTGCCTTTATCTTGAAGAGAATTAAGGAAAGTCTGGTCTGAGACATTTTCTCAAATTCTATTCCTCCTTTGAGCCGATATTTCTCTTATCTGACCATTGCTTTGGCTGCAACTCTTCCTCCTGTTCCTCAAGGTCATTCTCACAGTGCATCGTTGTATGTCTCAGGTTTCTTTCACATATTTTGCATCTCCCTAAATCCATCTGTATCCTGCTAAATACCACAGTCCTATAATCTAGTCCTTCATTAATTCAAGCCACTCATTTCATCTTCAGTGGTGCTTACTTACTCAAAGGGTCGATATTTGAAGCAATAAGTTCAAAACGGGGATGATCGATCTGTTGTGTAATGTTGATGTAGTAGAAAGGTGCCAGTGCGAAACTCCAGCCACAATATGATCTGTACTGGTGATGTAAATTCTGCAGAAGGTTATAGCTGTGACCTTTTGGTGCAATGAAGGGAAGCTTGACAAAAAGCTAGATTGTTGGCATTAGATTTTTAAACAGCTGACTCCCAAATCACATGGGCAGACCCAATCCTGCAAACTTTGGACATGGTTTGGCTCCTGAGGTCCTGACAGTAATCCTGGGTTCAAACCATATTGTAGCAAAAATGTAAGCTTTTCCAGACCTTGTGCCCTCCATTTGTGAGAATTGCAACTCTCTGACATTCTCAGGGGACATGGCATGTGCTTAGAACTAGACAGGGTACTCAAATACGGGTCTTGTAACATAGAAAGGGATCGCTTCTTTGAGGGGCGGTTTTGTTAGGATTTTTGGAAACTGCATTCATTTTTTTAGTGACACATCAGATAACATCTCTGCTTTGGAACAAATGCAATTTCAATTTTTTTTATTCTGAATGAAGTAACAGAGATTATAATTTCACTGAACTTTTCTAGGGATAAAGCAAGGCAATACTTCCAATTATTTTTAGAACAGTCTAACTGTAGTCCTTCTTAAAAAAAACCCCAAATGGTAATTTTTTCTTTTCTTTCTGGCAGTCATTTTGTATTTTCCATAAGTCCTTCACCTTACCATTGTACTAGGATGTTGGGAGAAGGCTGGTGGTGGTTGTTAGTCTACATGTTCAAGTGCAGAGGTTTAGATTCATATCTCCACTAAATTTGATCTGAATAGAGAAGTATAATCTGCAGATAGGGAAGCACTGGCATTTATGTGAGAGTAACTTTGACAGGACAGGACATTTTTCCCCATTAAAATGAGAGCCAGCAATGGCAGCTTAGTGCCATCCATTATTTTGGACCAGTGCTTTCCCCTTGCTCTGCTGGTGAGGACCATTGTGAGGTCAAGTCCAGAACATAAAAAACATGCTTTTCGCCCTCTTCCACCCAGTGATGGGCTGCTGCCGGTTCCTGCTGCCGATTGGCTGGTCCTGCACACCCGCCCCCACCCTATCCTGTCCTATATTTCCGTTTTTTTCAGCTCAGCTGATTCGTGCAGCACAGTGGATTTCCCCGCCTCAGCTGTTTTACTTACCGGCGCTGCCCTGGAAGGTAAGCTGTAGAGGTTAAAATTGGTGTTTTTGAACGCTGTGCGCGTGCGCAAAGTGCATGCACACAGAACCAGTTGTTAAACCAGTTATAGCCCACCACTGCTTCCACCATAACACAATTTTCATTTCGAATAGCTGAAGTCACCCAATTAATGTCTGAGACCATCAGGCTATGATTACGTATTCTAAGCTGTTTAGCTTTATAATTATAGAACTCCTTCAAAAAGATAAGAAGCTCCTTTAGAAAAATCTTTCTTCTGTCGGAAGCCAATCCCTGTACACACAAAGTGCAGGTGTATACTGTACTGCATCTGAAAATTCTCACCTCAACAAAATTCAGGACGTCCATAACGACTGAGACAAATGACCCCACACGCTTGTCAATGGCTGCAGTCAGCCAAGCAATCCATCCACGCTAAGAGGGGGAGATAGAAAGATGGAGAAGAGCTGCTGGAAATAAAGCCAGGAATTTTTCTGGGATGGATAGCCTTTTAAATACTTTAATGAAGAAAGACAGTGGTGAGAGTACTTTTTTGTTGTTTACAGCCATGTGGCCTACCATCATTCTATCACATTAAAGATTAATTGTATATCTATAAACATTTCTCTCATAACATATATGTAGATTTTTTTTTGTTACTTTTACTTTTATCCTTGGTTGTAAACTTTAAAATTTGTGCTGGCAGCCATCAGAGAATGAAGAAAGACTTTTCTCCTTTGCTTTTCCCCCACCTTCAAGCAATAGCAATAGCACTTAGACTTACATACTGTCCCGTAGTGCTTTACAGCACTCTCTGGATGGTTTACAAATGTCAGTATTTTACCCCCAACAATCTAGGTCCTCATTTTACTGACCCTGGAAGGATGGAAGGATGAGTCAACAACCTTGATTCCTCCGGGATCGAACACCAGGCTCTGGGCAGAGTCAGCTTGCAACCACTGCACCACCAGTGGTCACCATTATGTAGACTCTTGGATACCAGAGAAATCAAATTTGCATGGATTATGACACTTGGGCTGCAAAAGTCCAGGCAACCACTAGATGTAACTAGCAGGTACAGAAAACTCTGTTGTCATTTGGAGTTTAACAGAATTTTTGCAGCCAGGTTTTCTACCAAAGAGGAAATAGAAGCAAAAAAGACAAAGAGGGGTGGGGGAATAAAGGGGAGGCCACCACACCCACCATGGCTATGCCCACCCAGGACCTGAGCAGACAACCAGTTGCTGGAATTTTTGAAACCCACCACTGGGAGGGTGAGCCTACTTTTTAAAAAAAATTCCAGTGTCTAGCCATCTTACTTAGGGCTTGGCCCGCTCAGATACCTTGGATGAGCCTAGTAGCATAAATTTGGTGATTTGGACATCTTCACCAGTCTGTTTCAGCAAGAAATCTGCAACTGTGTCCAGGGCTCGCACAGTGGCCTGCATAGGGAGAGAGCAGGATTATAGCTTCTGCAAAGAGGTTGGCTTTAATGCAGATTTGACATGGTACATTCAAAGCATCAACAACATTATATTTTAAACTTATATGTTTAATAGGCTTATATGTTTAAAAGCCAACAACACTCTCCTGCAAAGGGAAAACAAAACAAGCAGTGCTCAACATGTGAGAGAGCAGAACAATTATTATTAAGTTTTATTTATTTCCCATAACATGAAAGGCTAGCCGTTGCATCATCTATGTCATTAAATATTTTCTGGCGATGCCAAGCTAGTCTTAAAGGGGCCACAAAGATTTATTTAGGTCCATGTATTTAAAAGTCCTGTCATTCTTTTCTAAATATGGTAAGTACAAATTATTTGCTAATGATTTTTTATGAAGACTTCCTAAGAAGTATTTTGGAAACCTTTTCATTGTTCATACCTGTGAACAGTTTGGGCTGAGAATGCCTTTCTCTCTTCTTTCGTTTCATTGACAATTAAGCATTGCTGACATTAAATAGAAAGTTTTACAGTTCACAGGGTAATCATATGTGGTCTACAGCAGCGGTCCCCAACCTTTCCGGCTTGGTGGACCGGTGGTGGTGGTGGGGATGATGTGTGAGTGGCAGGCACATGAGCGTGCACATCTTCATTTGTACCAGTGTTTGCCACTCACATCAATGGAGCTTCATGTGCAAATGCCCACTGTTCACACAAATAGAGCTGTGCATGTGTACATGCACTTGCCCGCCACTTGTGTGGCCTGGTTTCTAATCGGCCATGGCCTGATAGTGGGGCTTGAGGACCCCTGGTCTGCAGACACAGACATTAGAAGGAAAATATAGCTACACAAGTCATCTCTCCCCTAGAAAGTTTCCACTGAGTTCAACAGCTGCACTGTATGGTAAATATGGAAAATCTGTCGCACCTCTATATCACTGGTCGCAAAATGTTTTGAAACCAGAGACAGGTTTCATGGAAAGCAGTTTTTCCATGGACCAGGTAGGTGGGTGGGGTAGTTTCAGGCGCTACCTAGATCCCACACATATGCAGGTGAAGCTTGGCTCACTTGCGCAGCTGGGTTCCTAACACGTCACTGACCAGTACTGGTCCACAGCCTGCAGATTGAGGATTCCTGCTCTATAGGTTGCGGATTACCATTCTATCTTTTCTGTTCATGTGGGCTGCAGTTAATATATTTATTTATTTATTTATTACATTTTTATGCCGCCCAACTCCTGAAGGACTCTGGGCGGCTTACAACATCGATAGCAATAGCACTTAGATGTTGTATACTGCTTATCAGAGCTTTACAACACTCCCCAAGCAGTTACAGAGTCAACATATTGTCCCCAACAATTTGGGTCCTCATTTCACTGACCTTAGAAAGGATGGAAGACTGAGTCAACCTTGAGCCTGGTGGGATTCGATCTGACAAGCTACTGAACAAGTCAGCAGAGTCCGCAGTGCTGCATTTAACCACTGCGCCACCAAGGCTCAATAATAATAAAATGGAAGAGACCTTGTAGGTCACTGAGTCCAACCCCCTGCCCAAGCAGACAACCCCCTGCCCAAGCAGGAGATGGTTTTTAATCGCTCTTGGGAATTGAACCACCGAGCTGCCGACCTTAGTGGTACACAACCTTACAAAATCTTATCACCATCTTGTTACTTGTTGATAGAGATTAGAGCCCAATAATTTTGGACGATCCCAAACTCTACAACTCTATAGTAAAGAATGTGCATTTCAGGATTACCTTGACCATTGGGAATTGGATGACCCAGTCCAGTGAAGTGGTTGGATCATTAATAAATCTCCATAAAACATATGCAAATAAACGATTTTCTGTTATATTCTTCATCCCCAAAGGATGTTTCTGGAAATAATAAGAAAAAATAGTCATGTCTTGTTTTTTTAAAATAATGGCAGATATGATCACTTGCTCCAAGAAAGAATGCATTTCATCCACTTCTCACCATCTGTTGCAAATTGCTCAGCACTCAACATCAATCTCTTTACTTAGCAAGAGATTTTTAGCCAATAATTTACAGTCATACTTGTATTTTTCTCTTCAACTGCAGTCTAGAAAAAATGAATGTATGATTTCATGTCTGTAACTGCTGTGTATTGCTCTTGTCAAAGTAATGCAAGTACAAGTAGTCCCCATTTAGCAACTGTAATTGGGATTGACAACTCCATCGCTAAGCATCATGGTTGCTAAGTAAAACACTGCATGACTGCAATGGACTTTCCATTCAGTCCTTTAAGCAAGTCATCACCACACTACAACTTGTAACTTTACTGCTTCTCCAGTGATTCTGCTTATTGGAAGTTGGTTGTGAAATGTACCAATAATGATCGTGTATCTATAGGATGTTGCAATTATTGTAAATGCCCACCAGTTGCAAAGCACTCAAATGGCAAGCATGTCACCACAGGGATACTGCCATGATCAGAATGTCAAGAATTTTTTTCCGGATCTGTTCCTGCTGCCATGGAAACTTCAGAATATGACAGAAAGAACTATTATTCCCAAGTTTTGAAAGGCTGTTTAGTACATATACAATAATGTAATGGAAGAAAATTGGTAGGGCTCCAAAGTTGCAGGCCAATGCATTTGACATTTACTCAAGAGCCATACAGTATGTGTATGTATAATTATATGTTTATCCATCTAAGTTACCATTGGTTTTTTTTTTGTATGTTTGTGCATGTGTGTGTGTGTGTGTGTAATACACATTATTTCCAAATTTACATTGGTTAAGTATTTCAGTACAGGTACATGATGTACAAATAAGTGATTTCATTTTGGAAAAAAAAACCCTATATTTTTTAATCCACTCAGTTCATGCCTCTTGAAATCCTGGCTGTTGATTTTGTTTTCCTTTGACTGTTACTTCTGCGGGCCATACAGTCTATTGCAGTGTCACAGAAAGTTTCCACCAGGAGCTTCTTTGGGGTCCCAAATTATTGTCCTGCATCCACTACCTCTCCTTTGAAAGCCAGAAGGGAACTTCAAAGCAGGCAAAACCCACAAGTACTTACATAGAAAGTGAGAGGCTGGAAGGGGATCTGCATCAGAAGAACTGCAACCCTGCCAAGACAAACCAGTCAGTCCAAACCAGTTTTGAAAAACAAACAAAAAAATTACCCCACTCTGGCAGAGCCTGCTTTATAATAGGCAAACTCAGGCAAAATAGTTTGACCCCCAGTAACATCAGGTAGGTGCCATTTTAAAGTTAGTCAGCTTGTGGGCTGGACTGAGCTTTCAACCCCATGAATCCCCAGCTCTCACAGGGCTGGAAGAATCCCTTAGCTAGTTGTTAAGTCAAGGCTATTCCACTATTCTAAACAAAAAGTAACAATTGAAAGGCCCCAAGCTTTTCATTTCAACAAAATGGAAATCAAACCGCAGGTACATAAACATCCATTCATCATCCCACCCACTCGTTCGAAAAACAATAAATCTGAGCTCTGCAATTGTGGGAGCATTTTTCCACCACTTTTGTCTCTCCACCCACCACCCACCCCCAAATCCATATATGTCAGGCAAAGATCTGACCTGCAATTGGGACGAATGGGAATTGATTATGTCGCATTGAATGAACAACTCCTTTAGTAGCTAATTTATGTTTATCAACTGTAGCAAAACTCTGATTTTTAGATGTGGCTGAAAAGCAGAGCACGGTGGTTATGTTTGCTGCTTAGTAGTGAAGGGTCCCTGTCGATGTTAGGACCATCTCCAGCCTCCCTGTATTTCGCAAGGCCATCAAGACCTGGCTTTGGAAGCAAGCA